>JABVXS010000197.1:0-45980 GCA_013365335.1 Madathamugadia hiepei
ACAACAACAAACAAACAACAACAAACAAACAACAACAAACAAACAACAACAAACAAACAACAACAAACAAACAACAACAAACAAACAACAAACAACAACAAACAACAACAAACAAACAACAACAAACAAACAACAACAAACAAACAACAACAAACAACAAACAACAACAAACAACAACAACAAACAACACCAACAAACAACACCAACAAGCAACAACAACAACAAAAATAATAACAACAACGACAACAACAAAGATGCTAATGAAGGGATTAAAGTTGGTGCAATTATCTGAAGAGAATTTCAACGAAGTAATGGAATATTTGCTTGAGCATTTTATCCCTAATGAACCAACAGCTCGATCGGTTGGTATGTCTCGAGATGATGGATGGCAATTTAGCGCAGGTTGTTATTTCCACTTCCTCTTTGAACATTTCATTCCAAATGATACAAGCAGTGAGAAGTGCTAATTGTGTTAAATCAAATTTTTAATTTCATTTCATTTCAATTGCCAATTAATTAATTAATTATAATCATATATTTGGAATGAACATATAGTGTCAATTATAATTCATAACGGAAATTAAGGAGACAATAAAATTTCACTGATAACAATTGATCTGATACGGTAACGTGAGAAGTGCTAATTGTATTTAATAAGTGAGAAGTGCAAATTGTATTTAATAAGTGAGAAGTGCAAATTGTATTTAATAAGTGAGAAGTGCAAATTGTATTTAATAAGTGAGAAGTGCAAATTATGTTTAATAAGTGAGAAGTGCAAATTGTATTTAATAAGTGAGAAGTGCAAATTGTGTTTAATCAATTTATTTATTTTTTTTAAGGAACGCTTCGAAATTGTTTGCAATTTCCATATTCTTATGCATTGAAGGATGAGAATAATGAAATAGCTGCAATTCGTTTAGCTACCGTAACCGAAAGACCTAATTCAAATGAGATTAGCAGTGGTAAAGTAAGTTTTGTTAACATTAAAATTTTAATTTAAACAACAACAACAACAACAACAACTTTCACAAAGAGATTTAATTCAAAATATTTTAATTATTATTATTATTTTTTTTTTTGTTCTTTTTTAGAAAGATGAATTAGCAAATGATTGGAATGAAACATCAATGGCAGCAATTGAAATGAATCGTTTACTTTCAGAATTGCAATCAAAGGTTGGAGACTTTTGATTGCTGTTTGATGAGGAAAAAAAACAAAACAATTGTGATAAGTAATTAATTGGCAATTAAATTAACCTCAAAAAAGTGATTTGATGTAAAAAATTTTAATGAAATGAAATTTAAAAAAAAAAAAAAAAAATTACAGATATGGCAATTGCTAACACCTACAATTAAAAAGCTTCTCGAAATTGCTATCATTTCAACCAATCCCAATTATACTCGGCGAGGATTGATGCATGAACTTTTGACATTTGATTTGGAGGAACAAAAACGTCGCGGTATTCAGGGCAGTTTTGCCGAAGCTACTGCATATAATTCTCAAAAAGTTTGTTTTCTTCTTTCTTTTTTTTTTTCCATTTAAAATGGAAAATTTATGAAAAAGAAAAACTCTTGATGATTGGAAAAAATCAAATTATCAACTGGTAGTACTTGAAATTTCGCAACATGTGCTAATATATTTTCATATTTGAAAAAAAGTTTCCATCATAAAAAAAAATGATCAAAGATTAAGAAAAAAGTGATGTGAAATTTTTGCTTTGTTTTAATTAATCATTGCAAAAAATCATAAAATTTCAAATTGTTTTATTGAATACAATTTTTAAATTATCAATTAATCTATTTCAAAATAAAAAATAAAAAAAATTCCTTCTTTGTTCAGTTATTCGCCAAGTTAAATTATCAAGTTCTCTATCAAATCAACTACAATGAATGGTGGGATGAAAATGGCAAACAAATATTCAATTGTTCCGATTGTACCAATTGTGCAAAACTTATTCATCAATTATATTAATAATTAAATGAACTGAAAAATATTTTTTCAACCTATCAAATAATTTTTGTTATATTTACAGCAATGTGCCAGTATTTTTGATGTATTGTGATTGATGGTTACAATGGATAGTAATAATTGCCGGTAATCGCAGCAAATGTTGATAACAATATCAATAATTAGCAAAAAATATATCAACAAAAGAAAAACAATAATTCATTTAATAATTTTTAACAATTCATACTAGCAATTGTGGATTAGTGAAATTTTGATGAATTATTGGAATTTCAGCAAACAAAAAGGCTTCGATAAACTCGAAATGATAACAATAATTAGAAGGGATAATTACAGTAACACAATGATAATGATGAGAAACAGAGCAACAGTAAAAATGTATTCCTCATGCTGCAAAATAATGGTAATTTTGATAGTGCATAAAAAAATTTTTAACACATTTAAGGTATTGTTGTTCCAAAATCTTATTGTGAAAAAAAAAAAAAAAAAAACAAATTACGAAAATTAATTCAAGGAAATTTTGATTTTTAACTGCTTCTTATTCATTGTTGTTTGTTTCACTTAACTAACTATTTCATTGATAAATTTCCATGGTACAGAATTAGTGCATTCAATAAAATTCTGAATTAAGGATGAAAAATTTCCATATTACTTATTTGCTCTTCCTAATGATTGATAAGTCTCTTACGGGGCAAGTTCCATTCTGGTTTTTTTTTTTTACCAATCTTTGTATATATATATTTTATAACGGAATTTAAGCCTTGCTTAATCGATCAATTATCAAAAATATGAACAAAAATTATTATTAAATATCTCCTTCCTTTCTCTTATGCACTTACTTAAACCAGATCATTGGGAAAAATTGTTGGACTTCAAAAAAAAAAAAAGAGCGAAAGACACAAATTATAACAAGAATAGATGGAATTTGTTCATGTTGTTAATTATACGAAGAACAAAAACTGTCAGGTTTCCCCATTTGTTTCATCCTATTCAACAGTAAATACTACGGTTTTAGAGAGTGAAACTCAACACAGTTTTGTCTATTACAAAAAAAAAAAAAAGGAAAAACTGCTAAGAATGCATTGTTGGTAAACAGAAGATTTCACGGAATTAATGTAACTACAAAAAGATTTTACAATTCGGCCTGTGAATTGCTAGGGGAGCACAAATGAAACCTACAAAATTTGCTGCAATTCGTCATTTAAGAGAAAAAAAATTTTTTCCATCGTTTTATTGATTTAGTAAACAAAATAGCATTTCATAGTACACTTTTCAGTCGTGAAAAATTAAATGTATTTGTAAAGAAATGTTACAATTTACACTTTTGCAACAAATTAATGTTAGCATTTTCATAGTTGCAATAAGTGACGAAATCATTTCGGAATTTTTTCTGTTCTCTCTCTTTTGAGAATGTTGGCAAACTTTGCTCAGAGCAATGAAAAAACTAATGTCTACGTCAAGAAATAAATTAAAAAAAAAAATGAACTGATAGAAACAAGTGAGTCAGCAAAATTTTCTGCATCTACTTCATGCAAATATGTGTCATTAAAATTATACGATTTCTCAACATTTTAGCTTCCTTCTTTGTCGGCAAACAATTCTATCAATTTATAACAGATAGATAGTTTAATATTTGGTTAACCGTAAGCGGTCGGTTCCCGACGGCAAACCTTAGTGACGGGTCGGTCGGTAAATCTAGTTGCAGTCACGTGAATGCTAAAACGTAATTCAATGATGACGCGCATGGACAAAACCTGGTATATGTGAATCGTGATGAGCAGGGGTTTCTGGCTTTTGGGCGCAGCACAGAACTGTGACGTGGAGAGACGCTCTACAATAGCGGACCCTACAACCACGTGGGACAAACGCTGAGAAGAAGGAGGCCTAGAACTAAAAAATACTACATTGATGGAACATATTTGACATTGTCAAGCAAAGCTGGTTGGAGATAATGCAAATAAAACAAAAAGTTGCTTTATGCGTAGTCTAGCTTAAATGTTCGCACTTCCATTGGTTCTAGCGATACTTTTTCCACAATATTAGTATGACTGTATAAGGCTGTTAAAGATGTTTCCGTTACCTTCGAAGGTACTTCCATGAATAAACGTTTAATGTCAAGCTGAAAAGTAATAAAACTTGAACTTGAAAGAGTTTCCTGAATTAGTCAATAAATATTGAATGAAAAAGTTATCCAGCAAATATTAAACAGCTACAGTGTCTTATGAAACAATGAGGTATGAAATTTCACATCAAATTAAATTCAAGTGATATCCAAATTCTACAAAATTACTTATGGATGCAATAACTGCCATCAAATTCTCCGACCTCTACACATAATTCCGAGGTTTATAAAACAAAATTATAATAAATAAAACATACCGCACTACTGCACGCTTCGTGTTTAGCAGTAAAACGACAATCAGTACCAAAGCGATGCAAAACAAGTGCATACGAATTGCGAGGAGTGTGAACGCGGACCGAATGGGTAGCATAAATTGTTGGAGCTGCTAACGTTCGTAAAGTTATCAGATGCATATCATCACACGATAATACACTATTCATCAACTTATATTTATCGGTATATCCTAAAATTTTGCACTAAACTATCGGAACCAATTACATTATTGCATGTCCAATACAATACCCCTATTCATGAGGTGTTGATGGGTGACCGGAAGCAAAGTAACAAAAATTACGCTCGACGTTCCAGCATCAAATTAAATGATAGCATACATCTTGGAAGTAACACTAGTTTTGTTCCCACTAGATGCTTCATACCGCCCAATGAGCAGCTATGTCTAAAGTGTATAAAGCATTTCTTTCAAACGAAATCTGATATTATCTTGCTTCAACTGATTCACAATAAAAGCGCAAATTAATTTTAAAAATTCGAAAAAAACTTCTGAAGCCATTCATTAATTTAATAAACAAGGATCATCAATCATGCTTCAGCTGAAAGATGATTAATTATGAAAAAAATTCAAATTTCGAAGTTAAGGGCGACCTTCATTTTCATTGGTTAGTAATACCACAGGTGGGTATAACAACGACAGCATCCGGTCGTAGGCATGTGCGGAATGATAAGCAGCAACTGTAGCCTTTGCATTCACTGGCACATTTCGAGAAGGAACTTCGAACAGAAGCCGAAAAGAGCTTTTTGTTTTTTTGTTATCAGTCACACCCTACAAAAGCTAAAAAAATTTTTCAAAATATCCTTCATATCGAAAAAAGTGATCTTAATATATTGCGCTGAATAAACAAATTCCTTAATACATACACTGAACAGACCCCTTCCATCATCTTGATTTAAGCGTCGATCCAACATTACATCCAATTGTCCTGCAATTGTCTTCCGTTGGGAGCTTATAATAAAACATTCAGTGTACCATCAGAGATTTTAAACGTTGCTATTAAAATTCCGATGGTAAACGTATATTTGCAAAATCGCTCGGCGAAGTTCGTTGCACCACTAACAGCTAAATCCTATATAATAACTGATCTAAGTATTTGCTACGGTAACTAAATTTATTCGTTTTTCTTCATTGAAACTGCCAACAAAACAAACTGGAGAAATTATTAGTGACATACCACTGGCAAGATTGGCAACTCCTGAAGGCTGAGCACTCAAAAGCGTCATTCGTACCATTTCATCTTCCATAATAACTGAAGATGCCATTGGAAAGAAATGAGCTTGGAGCGGTAATTGCTTGAATCTACGTCGTTTCACCATCTGAAGCAATGTTTCCAATTAAAATTTAACAGCAGAAACAAAAATCAACATTTTTCATTAAAATCGAAATAAAAATCAGAATTAAACGACACCCATCCTTTTCAAGATGCTGACCACTGAAACGAAAATTCTCAAAATTGCAAAAAACCTTGAAATAAGCAGTTCTGAACCGAAAATCAACACATGCTAATAATTAATGAAAACAAAAAAAATATAAACAAAAAATCAACATATCTTTGTTTGTTAAAATAAAAAAAAAAATCTATCTCCAATCCTTATGTCTTTATCAAAAAAAATATCTTGCCACTATTATTACGAATAAAACTATAATGAACACTACATGTTGTAAATTTGTGTAAGAACAAAGAATCCATTGATATAGATTACCATTATTACCAGTTCCTAATTGTTGTGATTTTTTTTTTGATTATTTTGAAAAAAATAAATTCGCCCGAGTGATGAGTAAATACTACCTGGTATCCATTAAGATCGGTGAAAAATTCATCTCCATTTGCGATTTCAGCTTCTAGTCGCATTGCTAACTCGACATTCTGAACATTATCCAAATGAAATATATTCTCAATCTCAATCGATGGTGATAGTAGAGAGACTTTGACAACATGAGTGAAGGCAATGTTTCCATCATTAGCTACCAACACCTAAAAAGAAAGAAAAAAGTTTAAAAAATTTCACATTTTATAACCACTGTGACTAAACAATTTAGCTTCAACTGGCAAATAAGTATTGATCAGAAAGCTGTAAAAAGAAAAAATATAAAAAAATTATTTATTCTCCTTAAATGAGATGTTAGAATGACCTTTTGCATCACCACCCCTTGAACAGCTATAAATGACCCGCTGGTTCTTAATGGTTTAGCTGGACCATCTGGTAGAAATAAGTATGCGCCCGAAGGATTGTCGGTACCTTTCAAAGGTGCTGTAACAAATTTCAGATATTTCAGCATTTGAAATTGGCATGACTTTTGCTAAAAAAAAACTAAAATTTCCCTGTACTCCCATCAATTTGCAAGTGAATTGGTTTCCAAAATGAAATGTATCATGAAAAGCAAAAATTAAAACTATACTAATATCAAGCATATAACTGAATATAAGTTAATTAGATATCAAGTGATCAAGTCAACAACGAACAAACGGTTTACATGAGCTCCTCATTCTCGCTCCATACCGGACAAACGACGTTTTCACTGGTATGATTTTCCCTTGTTTTAATGATACAGACTGCAAAAGTTTTTTAAAAGAATTTGAAAAAATGAATAAATTGGAAAAAATCGCCTTAATATGTTTCTTTTGCTTTTTACGTTTCATTTAAAATTTTGAGAAAATGAACTTACAGCCAAATGACCTGATTTTGGATCAAAGGTTGCTGATAATAAACCATTATCAAACGTAAAATCTCCCAATGGCGCTATATCAAAGTCACTGCAAGCAAAAAAGAAAGGTTACAGGAAGAGATGTTTAAAATGGAAAAAAATCTACAGATATAAATGCTAGAAAATAAAATTTCACTCCTTTAGAATAAGTTTATCAAGTTTTCATTTCAAGAAGTAATGAATAAAAAATTGAATTTTCTGTGAGGATTACTTTTCATTCGCATTAACACTGTATGAAATTAATGTCAAGCACTAAAAGATAACCTGGTTTGTAATGAGGTTAAACTCAATCCGATCATGGCTTTATCACGAGGAGCACCAGATTTAAACAAATATTTCTGGAAGCTCAACGAAGGAATTGTGGCAAAGAAGCAAAGCTGAAAAATTGAAAAACACATATGTGAAGAAAGCAAGCAGAGGGTTCAATTACAATTATTGTATTTCATCTTCGAAGAGCAATGTGACATGAATAATATCCAGACAGAATAAAAGACAGATTTCGAAATCATACCTCAAATAATTTCGAATCAATGACCCACTTCTTATTAACGAATTCAAGTATTGGACCAATCTGTTGCAAAACAGATGCATTGGGCTTCGAAGCTAGCACTACTATTGTATTCAAATCATTAACATGTACACATATTGTTTCCATCCTCTGCCTTGCCAGGGAATTAAATAAGATAACTTCTCTGGAATTCAAATTAATATTTTTATGAATTGAATCACTGAGATCAAATCTCTTTGAAACTATTCTTATAAAGCTTATCCATCTGTATTTAGTTCGATTATCTAAGTAATTGAAATCCCATCGTACCATAATCAAACTAAGAGCCATTCAATGATTTTAGAACAATGTTTAAAATCGTGTGTGATGTTAACACAAAGCATAAATGCAAAACAAACTGAATCTACCGAAGATATAGTTTCAAAACACTCACGGCAAGCTCAACTTGAAAATTTTCTCTTTTATCTCTGCATTTCTTATAAAATTTTGAAGGCTTCGACTTTAAAAAAAAATGATGGCCCAATCAACTCGTCATTTAGTGGAACACTTCTTCGATAAATTCGAGAAAGATCCCATCAAAAACAATTCTGAGTGTGCACAAAATATTAATTTAAAATTTTATTAACCTCCCATGCGTCACAACTCGTTTCTTCGGAAGCGATTCATGTGTATAAAAACTTTCTTCCTGAAATTTTGAAAATTGAAAGTTTTGCTTTCAGACAAAACCCAAGACAGTCATAAAAATCCAAACTGTAAATATCGTAACACAATCACACTTGGTAAAAAGAACAGACTGCTCACAGAAACGGCAACAACTTTTTGAATATATATCAGAGAAATCTAAAGAAAATCAAAAGCATGCTGCATTTTCTACAGTTCAAAATATCATACGTTATATTAAATTAATTTTAAAACCACTCGCAATGCTACGTAAATCTCAATTAGAAAAGATCATGCACACATGTCACTCATGCATTCCTATCATCTATCAAAAAATGAAAAATCGATCATAGCAATGAAAATTATTTGTAATTAGTCATAGTCCATTTAGTGTCGAATTTTGCTAATTATTTTTGTTAATTAACACTGAATGAACCTAAAAAGACTATTTACAAATAAATGAATTAGAATCCACCATTGAAAGCTTCAAAGGGATCGAAAAATTTTTTGACGTCTTTTCTTGAAGGAAAAAATCTGCCGCTGTAAGTATTATTTCTTCGGATTTTTTCATTGCTTGAAACATCCTGCAAAGAAAAAATTTCTGTATCGATTCAATTAAAATTAATACTACTGAAACACAATATTCTTTTAAATTATTCTAAAAAATAATAAAAATAGCTTTGACAATATTAAATATCATTTCACGATTTGAGAGAGCCATAAAAATAAACATTAATTTTCGAATAAACATTGCATTAACAAACTTCATGCCATAATCAGCCATAACTTCATCTTTCGATGTGCCAGTGATACCATCATGGTGTTGGAATAAATTCATCCAGCGTCGAGCTTCCACAAGTAGCCCAAATAACCGTAATATAGTTTCTTTTTTCAGTCCTTTCATCCCCATAAAGCTGTACAAAATTTCAGCACTTCTATAAAAAAATGTTGCCATGCAGAAGTAAACAGGGAAATGAGAAAAAAAAGGAATCCAACAATTTCCACTTAATTTTTCTAGCAGTACTTTTTTTTTAAAAAGATGATAGAACTGATTAAGAATTCTACATTTCGCCAAAGTGATAAAGAAATGAGTTGTTAATAGTTCTACTACATACATTATCAATGCTACTTCATCTCAAACAAATAGTCTAATAATTCTGATGAAGTGTTTCTAGTTAAGTGTTGTTCGTTGGACTATTAACCTGATACGATGTTGTAAAATACGATCAAAACGCTTATAGAACGGTCGACTCGTAAAATATCCTGAAAGCAATTCCTTGTCATATAAATTCCGTTGAAAAACAAACTTCGAAGCATTCGATAAATTGTGAAAAGATGCGCCATAAGCATACAAAATATAAAACAAATAAAATCTCTACGCATCAACGATTTAGGCGCCCACAGATGCAAGCATTTTACTTTGAAACGAAAACAAACCGCTCCAATAATGATCATTTCGGTCGGCGTATGTAAAAAAATCTCCGGACAGAACTGGTAAGTTATCGCTATCTTCACGTAACCGCTCTTGAACCAAACGAAAATAGTCATCCACAATTCCAAAACGAGCCTAGAATAAAGTATAAATCACTGCTATCGAAATGCATAACACTCAATCCTATTCGAATTCAATTTTATAAAAAAATAATCCAATTATATCAATAAAATGAATGATTGAAATTGCAAAAAAGCAATAAAATGAATGATTGAAATTGCAAAAAAGCCACCAAATCACACCAATCTATATTTAACATGAAAATCATGAAGAAAATCGTTCCCATACATAAGAATTTTGCGACCTATAGATTGCTGCATCAACGTCATCAGATGACTTTTTGCTTATCAAATAACAAAGAGCTGCTAAAAAAAGATTTCATTGCAACAACGAAAACTTGAAAGATATAAAAATTAATGACAGAAAAATAAAACTCACATTTACATTCCACTCCTTTTGTGCATTCATATAATTGAACAATTTCATATAATTTGTGTATTGTTTATCCCACTCCAATGCTTCATCGTAACGAAAGTCATCACCTAATGGTACCAATACAACATTTGTCTTGAATAATTGTGCTTTTTTTCTATACTGATCGTATAACAATTCTGCCCTGCAAATGAATGTGAATTAGTCAATAATTAAATACTAAATAATCAATAAATAAATAACTCAGTAATTGTAAATACTGTATTCATCATGCATTAAAAATACTTCAGAACTCGTAATAAGAGTAGTATCCCTCATTGTTGTGCTATTCAACAAGCAAACATTACCGACATCCCAAACCATAAAATTTACCTCTCTTTAATATTATATTCGGTAATCTCAACTGCCGGTAATTTCCATGGACAATCCATATCACCTTCTACTGTACGTCGGAAATCAAACTGGCAACATATCTTCGGATCTGGACCACAGGTATGAGGTATGTCATACGAAAAAAATGGCATAACGTGCGTGACAAAATCAGTTGAATTGTCACGATTGCCTTAAATTGTCATTTTTTTTTTTTCTTTTCTAAGGCTGAACATTAAAAAAGGCTTTGAAAAGAAATGAAACAGCATAGAATGCATAAAGTTCAAGTTTACTGCTCAATGAAACTAGTTTACTGCACAAGCACTTCATCCGGATAATTATGCAACCTAAGTATTCTGCACCTCTTTAAAACCAAAGTTTAAGTTAAGTTTTGCGGAAGTGTCGAAAATAAAAAACCACTTTCTTCTACTAAGTTAAAAAGTTGATAAGGAAATTTTTACTGTTTTGTTTGCAATTGATATATCAAAAAAAGTTAAGATTCAAAACGCTTCGCACGAATGAAAATGGATAAAATATTTCTAAACAATTAGCACAAAAAAAAAAGATTTCAAGTTCAAGTTTAGTTAGTAAAATCTAATAGAAAACGTGAAAAATATTGATAGCTCACGAAATAGGAGATAAACAGAATGATTTTAAAGTTGGCATTTTGGAATGCCATCAGCAGAAATACTGAAATTCCTACGTTTATGACGTACCCCATAATTGTCTCCACATAAACTCCAGCTCTTTTCTTTTTGCCAAATACTTTTTCACTGAATAGTGCACTCGTTGAAGTACACCATTAGAAAAATTTGACAATTTCATAAAATATGAAATTGTAGGACTTAGACCGAAAGGATCAATCGACCAATGATTCCGTGGTTTGCAATCTGGAACCGTTAATTTAAAGGGTGAAGAAAGGCAAAGAATTATGCAGAGCAATGGTCAAGGGTTAAAAAATAGGCAAAATTAGATCCTAATTTCAAGGAATCAATCACTACGATTTTGATTATGAATACATAAGACCATGATAGTTGATAAACCTTCTCCAATGTGATTACGAATCCATTCATGTCCTTCCATTAACTGACTGATCAATCCATAGTAATGAGAATTTGCTTCGTCCGGCATCACCCATCCACCAGATAATATTTCCAACTTTTGTGATTTAAAAAGCCTTAAGTTATCAAGTTCCATTTGAACAGGGGTAAGAACTACACCAATTAAAACAACTGACATCTCAAAAATTTTTAAAACTTAAACAAAATATGATGAAACTATTCGCTACTATAGGTCATGTACTTGATTTTCAGAATACATCCAAATAAATGAAGTGGGAACAGTAATGGTACGTTTAAATTAGCTTCACCAGGTAATCATAGTGATATGTTTATACTAGCTTCTCCAGCAAGTTCTATATTTAGCATCAATACACTATTCCACAATTACAAGCTGTGACGGCTATATTAATCCTAACTCTAGATCTCTCCACTTTTTTAATCATTTTTGAACATGCTTCTTCGACAACATTATCTGACTTCTTAGCATATAAAACTTCAGGAGTACAAAAAATAAATTCAATAGCTTCTTAATCAAAAAACAAATAATTAAAATATGACTTAACAAAACTAACCCTTTTACTATCTCACGCTTTTCATCTCCAATTTCTGCCCACCATCGTTCAAAATAGATCATTTCTGCATAAACAAAACGCATTTCATCCGTTTTTTGCAAAAATCGCAGCATATTATTTAGTATATTACGTGTTTGAGTTTCATAATAGCCTTCAAATGTTTTTACCCAACCTAAAAATTCCATTTTTTTAAGAATATATGTAGAGTAGACGTACTCTGATGAAATTCATAATATGACTAAATTTGAATGCATCATCTTTTAGTAAGTGCATTTCATCTGACAAATTTCATGTTTAAAACAGCTTAAAACAATTAAGAGAATGAAAAAAACAAGAATGCAATGATAAGGCGAATTGAAAACATGAGATGTGATAACCTGGATCGTTATGTGAATGAGGTACCACAATTACTTCAAGCTTTTTTTCACTTTGTACCGAAATTTTGTCATATACAATATCGTAACCCTGCTTCCATACTCCACCATCTGGATCATCAAACGGTAGTTGACTGTACATGTCTAACATCTTTAAAAAAATTATTGAAAATGCTAGAATGATAGAGAACCACTGAACAATTGACACAGCTTATCCATCAGAGAGTATTTTGGACTATTGCTTAAATTCGTAATAAGCAGGAGGCTAGGTGTCCGAAGAGCAGTTTCATAGTAATTTAAAATATCCCAAATCAAGAACAGAACATTAAAGCTGAAAAAAAGTTACCTGAATACTGCTGCCATCAGAAGCTGTCATGGATATAGCCGGGAAACACGTATTATGTGATGAAAGACGATCCAAAAACTTCCTAACAATAGCAACCTATAAGTTTGAACCAATAAGTTCTATCCGACTTACTTTCAAAAAAATAATTTGGCGTACGAGTAACCCTAAATTCTAACGTAAGGGACTTGAAATATACAATAAGTTTGAAACCAAACCTTTCCACCAATTTTATTCGGCATTTCCATTACATTTTCCGGTTCGTGCGGAGGACGAATGACACCAAGTATTGCTTGTTCGTCTTGAGCTTTCTGCTCAGCAGCCTCTTCTGCATTACGGGCTTCTTTTTCAATCTACAAGTGCTGTATTTTCGCATTTATATGAATCTATATGCACCATATATATGTCAGAATCATATGTGCTAAAATAATTAATTTAAATGAACTAATTATATTCTGCTTCACATATTTCGAAAACTTGAAAAGCTTTCATTACCACGATTAATTTCAACAACCCATGCATCTACTATTGGTGCTAACTTTTGACATTCTAATTGGAGTGGTGGATTAAACTAAACTTATCTCAATCATCGGCTCACCAAAACAGAAAAAACTAAAAAGAAAATTTTATTAACTGAAAAAAAAAAAAACTTGTTCAGGTTTCTTCGGAGGCTGCAAAAAAGCATTCTCAGCATAATCCATATTTTCTCTTTCTTTTTCTTTCCTTTCGTCTTCTTTTACTTCACCAATTTCGCCTTATATAATTCAAATATTGAAAATTTACAATGGGTTAAAAACATATGGAATTAAACTTAAAAGTACAAAAAAAAAAACAAGGTAATTCTTATATTACTTTCCAATTGCTGACGTTCGTCAAGAACTTTCTTCCACATGGTATGCATAAGTTGACCATTTCGCTTCGCATCATCTTCCAATACACTGATCTGTTTTTCGAGCTTTTCCAATTCTAACTGTAAAATTACTTGAAAATATTGTAAAACCATATCCTTCAATTTCTTCTGCCAAAATAATATGTTGAAAATAATCGCAAAATTTTCATATTTTACTATGAGAGAGAAAGAATTAAGAACTACTAAGAATTAATACATCATTTTCCCCAACACTCATCATTGTTTAATTCTTTCCTTGAAATAAAATCAAATGAACAAGCTAAGCATAACAAGTAGGAATAAAAAACCAAAGTACTCAGGTAAAATAATATATAAAATTTGAAAAAGCCTAGTTTATCTGTCAAATGAATAAAGCATAATAATTGCGTGAAAATACTTCGCCAAAATAATATATAAAATTGAAAACAAAACCTAGCTTACCAGCTCATTTTCATAATTTCGTCTGTGTTGCAAGGTGTCTATTTCCAGTGAATTATAAAGGATGATACAAATAAATATTGATGCACTTAAAATAATTGTTAATAATCGATTCCAAGTTAAGTGCATAATTGCCGTGCTCGTTGTGAAGGATAATTCAACGTCAACGTTTCCGGAATTTCAATATTCCAACTAATATAATTGAATCACTGAATCCAACATTCTGAAATAATAGAAAATTTGAAAAAAAAAAACCACCATAATCATTATATTTCATTTTGTTTAATACAATATCGGTGAATTTCATAATCTTCTGAAAAGATTATCACGACAGAGAGAAGGAGAGAGAGAGAGAGAGAGAAGGGGAAGAAAGAAAGGGAGGAAAGAGAAAGAGAGAGAGAGAGACGGAAAGATTTGATAAAGCAATTGTTTCATTGATGTTTTGTTGTCACCAATGTTCACACATTTACATCAAGCCGTTAATCCGATTGTTTCAAATCGTTGAATGTTATAAATTGTGTTTAAAATTTTCTATGAAAATTTGAAATTATCACTGATAATTATTTTCACGGATATTAATGATGGAAAGTAAGTTGAAGGAATTGTTTGGAAGAAGAAGGAATTCGATGACATTGATCCTGCAAACTTTTCCAATGGTGTCAACTGTATCCAATGATATATTTGCTGGAAAAGAATGGGATAGGATAGATTGAATTTTGATTGAGAAGGTCGAAATTCTTCTCAAAATTGTCGTGATTGTCTCGTATTTAAAAAAAAATAAAAATATTGACAATGTAGAATTTAGCAGGAATCCTCTCTTTTGTTATCTTCACATATGGATTCAAATTATATTTGATCAGTAATTAGTAATTACGATAATACCCTTAGCATACTAGCTTCCTCGACAATTCTAACCGATTAGCAAAAACTGAGAAATCAGTAAAAACTTAGCAACTGAAGTTTTGCAGAAAAAGAAAAAATTCACAAAATTCAATTGAAAAATGTAAGGTTATTTGTGGTGTCGGAATTTTCAATGATGATTCTATGATATTCATAATTTTCAATAATATTATGTTTGTATTAATTTCAGATTATAAGTATTTCCAAAAATTCATGTTTCTTCAAAAAAAAAAATTTTCAAAAACCAACTATTAGAAACATTGCCTGAGATATCACCCTTATATATATAGGGAGAGAGAGAGAGAAAGACAGCAACATCCCAACAACAAAAAAATTTCTAAGTTTTGCAAAAAATGAAAAATCCTTTAAGAAATGTGATTAAATAACTGAAGAAATACCAGTAATTTCACCTGTAATATACGGGTGATTAAAAACTCTGCAATTTAAAATAGGTACCAACAGTGATCAAACAAAAATAACACATCTGTAGGATTTGGTAACAATAAAAAGAATGTTAGGTGAAACAATTAGGAAAATAAATAGTTCAAAGAAAAAGAATTAATTAAACAATATATTCTAAGCTAGTAGAAAAAAAATTTTTCATCATTAAAAGCTAATAGTACCATGTCAAATATTCATCTGTATTACCTATTATTAAGTCTGATTTATTAGGTTAGCAACGAAAATCGATAATGGATCCAATGAAACATATACATACAACGATTACTACCTTCATTATGAAGCTCATAATTAAAGCTGAAACGAAAAAAAGACTTTTTTTTTTCAACAAAAGCCATCAATTATGGATGGATACAATGATCATGTAAATTTAATTAATTAAAAATGTGCTGTAGTGTTTTTTTAACACAAAAAAAAACATTCGAAAAGCATTTATTCCCACATCACCATCACTTCATTAGCTAATACCTCGAGGACATTGATATGTACGCAGGTGAAAGGTCAACAATAATGAGTTATATTTAAAATCACCGAACATTTTCCAGTGATGTAAGAAAGCAACCGTATTATCAGCACGATTCTGATCGAATCATATGACTCATGCATTCATTTTTGGTACCATTTATGCATTGATAAAATCAATTAAACATTCAACTAAATTATTATGCGTTAATTAATATGAATAACAATAGCATAATAACCAAATACAATCGCTAATAAAAAGCCTCAATAGACGACGGTCAAAGTTCAATTTCAATCACAACATAATTCTACACATATCATAAAGGTTTGCTAAAGATAAAAATACTTTTTTCTTTCACTCATACCATCCGTATCATCATGTATCACGCGACACACAGATTTGGCCGGAAAATTATGGAATTTAAACAGTGAAATGTATACGTATATGCATATAAATATATATGATATAAAAAGTAAGAAAGATACCCTGACAGGAAGAATTCAAATGAAACAGACTGTCGAACATTCCTAGCTTAGCATCCTCAGCAATCCCTGTGAAATGAAAAAATACAATTAATTCTCATACATTAAAATTCTCGAAATAATCAAAAGAAAGCACAGAAATACTCCTTCATCCTACAGAAATGAGAATGAACAAGAAGTTTTACAATTAAGTATAATACGTAGCGATGAATGATGTATGACACATGAGAGGTAAGTAATACAGTTGTGTATGAAGAAATGAACAATCCCGAAGAAAAGTTCCCCATTTTTTTAGTTAGCGTAATTAAAAATCGATGAAAGAAGTAACGCTGCTCAGTAACAGCATTGGTAATCATAAAAATGAAACCATTCGACAACAAAAGCCAACTCTAAGTGTAACAAACTAACAGACTGCAGTTAATACAATCTATAAACTGATTGTGAAGAAAAATCACGGGTGCGCTTCACATGTCAAAAACTTACACACTTGAATCATGAGCATTTCCAACTTTATCACAAGCTGTTAAAAACGGTTTCGAAAACGCTAAATTTATACAACAGTAAGAACATACGAGAAATGGATTTTCAATTTCGAAAAGTTTTCAAGGATGTACCATGATAAAAATAGCTTTTAATTACTAATATAATATAATATAAATATTAGTAAAGAAAAAATGCAAATAGAAATTCAGACAAAAAATAGTTAGAAGAACTTCTGCAAAAATAGCAAAAACCGTCGTAGGAAGGATTCATTATCACCCAAGCAAAGCAGCATTAGATATTACGGGTGACACCGGATTATCTTCTTCCATATCTTCAGTGGTGGACTAAAAAAGCGCATGTTATTAGACGAAACGAATGACCAAGAAATGAAACAGATATACTGAATAGCTATAAACTGGAGTAATCTTGAATCGATAAGTGATATTATTTGCTTGTAATTGTTCAAAGAGTTCGATTTCCATTTTTCAACAATGCATCGTCCAGTTATTTGTTAAAATGACATAAAAATAAAATACTGAATAAAATTTTACTAAAAAATATGGTAAGTTCTGAAAATTTAAATATTGCAGTTTGTGATTATTAGTTTTGAATGAAAAAAGAAACAAAATTTCAACTCAAAGGTAGAACACTGACGACTAAAAAAATTTAAATCCTCACACATTTCTTTTGAAATTGACGATTTTGCGTTAACCCATCAAATCGCCTGTAAGTATAATTCGAAAACTCGCCTCTATCACCAAGCTGTTGCTTGGCTACACCAATGTCTGGTTTATATTCAGCTGAAAAAAAGTACAGTTAGAAATACACAAAAATTAAAGGACACAAATAAAATTGTTTCTAATTAAAGCTGAGATATATGCAAAACGTAAAAAAGATAATAAACATACGAATGAGTAAATCAGCACCCGGAAATTCATCAAAATTAGAAGTATCATCGATGCTTTTCACATCAATACGGATGGGTGATGGACATTTCCTGCAAGGAAGCAGCTAGTCGAAAAAAACAAACAGTCATTTCATCTCCGCTTAAATTTCTAGAAACCAATAATCTCCTTTCGCTAGGACTCCCTCACCGCCAAAACTTTCTTAAATCTGCCTTCAGACTGTCCGCAATAGTCCAAAAAATGCCAAGACTCATTTTGGATAAATTAGTTCTAAGAAATTAATTCAAAGAACATGGTTAAGAAATTTCGATAGTTAGAGGTTGGTAGATGGCTTGTTTACACGAACAAAGATACGTGAGCTTTATCTCACGCCAATTGAGCCTGCGCATTGAATTTTGAAAACGAGGTATAGCGTACGAAACTGTCCTCAACTCTGTCTGGCCCTTCGGTAGATATTTGTTTGGCCCTTCGGTAGATATTTGTCTGGCATGAGGGAGCTTGGCCGAGGTAGGCATACGTTATCGCCATCACAAAAGAAATGTCCGTGCAAATAGTATATGAAGAAAAATTAAGAAACCGGCCAATTGCTCTGCTTGTATGCAAAAGTTATGTTTACAGCACTGGTAACGTATCTACCTGATGTTGTTCCAATCAATCCCACGGAAAAATTGACATGTTTTTAGCTCTCCAACACCATTATTGGAGCCCAAACGATGCTCCGGTTCCGAACAAAACTTCTTGATTGTCTGAAAATTCGCAATAACTAACTTGAATAATCAGGTTTCTATTATAAACAACCTATCCGTGACAGATACTATTGTATATCATATTGCTGTTCCATTTGAGATAAGAGCAACTGCAAATACTTCAACTTACAGCCTTGGCATCGATAGAAATTGGCATTTCTGGAGGAAATAACAAAGTCTGCTTCCAGTTGATAACTTTTCGGTAAGTTTCTTGAGGCGTTTCAGAGCAAAATGGTGGATAACCTGGAAAAGTATACGCTATACCTTGTAAATAAAAATACCTTGAATGAAAAATATGCTTATTGAGACCACCAATCACATGTTTTTGTGTAACCATTTGGTTGAAAATTTTCCGGTGCAATATAATCGGTCGTTATGTGAAAAAGGTTGGACACAAAAATTTTAAACAAACGCTTCTTGCATTACTAATACCCACCTATAAGCATTTCATACATAATGACACCAAGAGACCACCAATCACATGTTTTTGTGTAACCATTTGGTTGAAAAATTTCCGGTGCAATATAATCGGGTGTTCCCACCGTTGAATAAGCCTGAGCAATCGATTTTTTAAAACCGATGCAAATTAGAAAATATAGAAGCATAAAAATTAGGAAACACAAATTACTATTTAATGCAATAAAAGAACTAATTGATAACAGGAATAAGAGTTATTTATCTCCAGAAATAAAATACAATTGCTCGTCTATTTCTCTTCCATGTTTCGGCTTTTCGTTTTGATCCAAAAGGCTTTGTTACAAAATCCTTTGGTAATTGACTTGGCCAATTCCGATAATATTCAGTTCGATGGGCTTTTTTCAGGCCTGTGCACAGACCAAAATCCGACAGTTTTATATGTCCCTGAAAATTATTATCATCACGTGCACCTAATATTGAATCAAAAAAGTGAAATATATTTTGCCTCAAGGCATTACCACTGTTAATGAGAAAGAATGTAGAAAGAAAAAAAGCATCACCACCACTCAAATTTTCATCAATTTCTAGCATGCATAATTAGGACCAATACAAATATATTTTCTTGAAATTTATCACAAGCATATCTGGAGAATACCTCGAAAAATTCCAAAGGTACAGTTGCTGAGTAAAACTGGAACTCACTTTTGCATCCAATAATAAATTATCCGGCTTAATATCACGATGGATAAAATTTAAATTGTGTATAGCTTGTATTGCTAGTGCTGCTTCCGCAATATAAAATTTTGTGGTTTCCTCTGACAGCGTATCTTTCTTGATCAGTAGTGTCATCATATCACCTGAAAAAATTGAATCATAGCCCAGTATTTTTGATAAAACAAATTTTTCGTGAGCATGGTAAAAATTAAGAATTTTTGCAGCAAGAATTTGTTTTCTCAAAAATTTTTAGACAAAAACTTTGGAAAAAAATTATTTCTTAGTCTTATGCCCCTTAACCTTCAATTTCTAACACAATCTCACAAGTACAACACTAGGTCTAAGTAACTATTCATATCTGTAAAACAAAAAGAAACAAGCGTTCCAATAAACTGAAGATTGCAGGCACTTAAAATTATCATATGAAAAGTTACCGCCAGGTAAAAACTCCATAACTAAATACAGATTGAGTGGATCTTGAAACGAAAAATACATCTTTACAACCCACTCGCAATCGGCCTCTGACAGTATATCACGCTCCGCACGTACATGAGCTGTCTGAAAAACAGATTGACTAATTACTGATTAAATTAATGAAATTTTATAATCGCAGATATTTAAAGAAATAAAAATGAAGCCTGTGACGAGTAAAAACTTTTTAGAGAAAAAATCAACAATAATAGTTAGCAAATTCATCGATCCACCTGCTCTTTTTCAAGCATTTCAGTTTTTCGCAAGATTTTCATTGCATAAACATGACCAGTGTCGACTTTTTGAACCAATCGCACCTGGAGAAAAGTGGGAAAGAAATTTTAAATAACAATTCATTTACTAATGACTAACAAAGCACTTGTCATGTGATGAAAAGTAAAAACATGAAACATATCACACAATAACTGTATTTCAATTTCTAACGAAGGTTACTGTTTTCAGTAATTTCTTCATACAAGGTCTATATTCCATTCGGTGCATTAAGTCTATCTTTAGCTTTTAATATGTCAAGGGCCTAGAATTCATTAAATCCAATTATTCACCAACTTCTCCAAAAGCTCCCCGGCCAATTACTTTAAGAGATGTAAAATCGGCAACGGTTAGTCGGGTCCTTTTTAAGCGAAGAAAATCTGTTTCCTTATCCATATGTACTTGCCTACGCATCGCCTTTTCCGACTCAGAAAGACCTGAAAACCAAAAAAATTGGTTACTAATTTTCCGTAATGATGCAGTAGAAAATCTATCATTATTCTAATTTTGAAATTGTCTACTGGCTAGTTGCTACAGAATTTTTTGCGATTAACTACGTGTGTTCAACTACACAACAATACACCGAATAATGCATCGTCGTCAACTTTTATGGACAGATTCAGCCAAGTTCTTATCAATTTCAGTTTACTGTGAAAAATCGCACAAAATGACTTGCAAAATAAATACCTGTCTACTTCCAAATGTTAGTACAAACTAAGTGACTGTTCAAAGGAGGAGAATCAATAAGTCAACACATTTCTACGGTTGTGCAAAGGTTTTAACGAAAAGATCAATCGACTAACCTTCAATTTCCATTTTTGCTTCCAGCTTTTGTAGCCTTTTCTCTCGTTCATGACATTGAGCTAACGCTTGCGCATAGCAATTTTCGATCAGTAACCGAGTCCGGTTTGCACATCCTAAGGTATACTGGGATATTCTTGTACTACTTGTTCCAGCTGCGGGGGAAGTCATATTTCTAACGAAACACGAAGTACACGGCCACCATAAATAATCCCCGGCCAACACTTTCTTCAACAATGCATCCAATGCTTCCTAGAAATTGTTTATAATTTTGCTGTGAAAGTTGAACAGACATTAGATGAAAAATTCTCTTATCGAGCGTCAGTGAGTGCAATGAAACAAGTATTTCATAGTACGGAAATCAATATGCGTACGCAACGCTATGCTAAATATCGATCAGTAACAGAAATTGTTACAGACAGAAGAGTGCTTGGAGTTCAGGTTTGCTTTATTGCAAACTGATACTGCTAAATGACGGGAAAAAAGTGTACATCAAGAATTGAGGAATTGAAACATGATGATTACTGACTAGCTCAACGGCTGAAACGTGAAGCTTATTCCGGTAAACTTATATCCTGTAGTATCCTAGTCTAGAACAGTTTACTCATACCAATGAGACTATCCAGCGCTTCAAACTCAATCAGTACTTCACAGTGACCAATACGAAGAAAAGTGTTTTCTGTAATTAATAAAGCCTTTCTTATATTCTACCACTACAAACCAATATCTATGAATAACCTCACAGAGTTGTTAATGCAACTCTCCTCATATGCAGCCTATTTGGAAGTGAACAAAAATCAATTTGATCAAAAATTTATAGTTCGAACAACTTGATCCAATTACTTGTTTCTTTTTTCTCTCGAACAATACAAAACTATTTGTTGAGTTGCTAAAATGCTTAGTTACATATCACATACATATGAACGCATCCTTTTTTTTTATAGTGAAAAAAGTATAATGAGAATGACTACATATAAACAATAATAATGAAAATATGTTACAACATAATGATACTATAATGCTATAAATACACGACCACACTGACAAATGTTTCATTTTAATCAATTTTTTGATATTTTCTATAAAATGAATAAAATGAAGAGACGGTACAAATAATTAAAAGAATGTAGCGAAGTATACTCTTGATTTTCCTATTTCAGTTCATAATATTTTGTGTTATTACTGGTAAGAATAATTATACTACAAATTGTTACCAATGAAGGTTAAAAGAAATGCTGAGAGGTGCAGATGATTTCCTACAGGACGTAAAATCCGATATTCACAAACACACAAACACACACACACACACATACACACACAAACACAAACACACACACATACACACATACACACACAAACACACACACACACGTACACACACACACATACACACATGCATACACATACACACACGAAAAATGACACATCATGCATTGTTCGGAAATGCTGACTGGCTACGCCATGGAATACCCGTCGTCCATTCTCAAATCAGCAAAAAATGTTTGGATTAAATGAATTGAATGAGTGAAGCTTTCTCTATAGTTACGCGGTAAGGACAGGAATAGTGGTGCATAGTTCTATTATCTTTTCAAACCATCATTAATTTCAGGTTAGAAAAGAGACAAAATAGTGCTTTTCTTCTCTTAAGGATGTGAAAATTTGCAAAACAAACGATTAATTTCCTTATTTTTTATCAAAAAAAAGCATGCATACAGTCGTAGATTAAAGCATCAGATTAAGCCTAGCTAATACTCATCTACTCATTATCTAATACATGATGAAAATATATGGAAAATTTCCCACAGAGATCGAAAATTTTCCTTTAGTCTTTGTCAAAGTAACACAAAAGAGGAATTGAAATTGCTTTTGTAACTTTTCCTTCCTCTTCACACCTTCACCTCCCTCTACTCCCAGCACTATCTCTGTCTCTCTCTCTCTCTCTGCTACTGGCAAGAATAGAGAGTCCAGACATGAGAGCGAGTAATGTGGTATTTGGGGGGATCACGGTTTCTGGGTTGTTTTGAGGAAGGACGGGGAGTTGCCGGGGTGGCGCTGCGTGTGTTTGTGTTGGTTGCTATTGCTATCGAGAGATTTGTTTCAAAATTTTCAGAGCAATAACAGGGTACGGGTGTGATGGCAAACATATCCGGGGTTGAAGCTGTAATTAAAAATGAGGCAGAATTGGCTCAGCTCGATCCGAAGTTGAGAATCGTTGGAGAAACTTATGCAGTAAGTTAACTTCAATAACAAAAAGAACAAGTTAAATTTGTGGATAACTATCATGATTTTTGCATCTGTAATTCATATCTCATTGCTAGTTGTGAATATGTTTGATATGTTTAACATGATAGGTTTTTCATATACCTCACTTTCACAGTTATGATTGGATAAGTTGTCGCTAAATTGAAAAATGTAAGCATATCTAAACTTTTACTTGAGATTGTTGAGATCAATCTAATTTATCTAACTTACACAATGTTGTGATTACTGCATTATTGAATTGCTGTAGATTTGCAGGTTGAAAAGATTGTCGGGATTAAAACGAATGAAGCTGGTGAAAAACTGTATAAGGTACGATGGAAAGGGTTCTCGGAAAGTGAAGATACATGGGAACCGTATGAAAATTTAACAGATGGTTGCGACCAGTTAATTATTGGATATGAAATCAGTCAGAAAATAGGAAACAACGAGGGTCAGGAGCAATTGAAGCCATCAACTAGTAGATGTAGTGAAACATCAGTAAGTACAGTTTGGTTATGTTGGTCTAGCCGAACTGTTTGATACCACGAGCTGATTATAAAACTTTCCATTCAAATAGCTCAAGTGTCCGATTAATGTTTGAGGGAGAGAACATTGATCGAAATAGCCGGCACAGCGTTAATCTTCGTTGGGAGTATGAAACAGTTGAAGTTCTCACACCGGATGAATGGAATCGGTTTGGTGACGTTGAAAATCGGGAACTAGGTGGTCTTTATATTCCAGATCGAATTCCAACTGAAACGGAAAAGGTTATTTGTTGAATCTAATTGTTTTTCTTCGAGCAAGTTATATCTGGAGAGCGTGGTAAAACATACTGTGTTAAGGTAGGCACATCGACTAATTTTGACTGAGGCTGATGACAATAGCCTTTTATAATCGACTCAGCCGTAAATCTTTAGTTTTGAGTTCCGTATCAGTCGAATAATAGATTTCTCTACCGCGACAAGAAATAGTAGTTTTAGAGAGAAATTATGGCAAAACCATTCAGTCTAGGGTTCATTCAATCTTCTATTTAATACTGAATGAATTATGTTGTATTTTCGCTGTTGTGTAATCTTGCTCCGGATGTGGGACGTGTCACTAGAAATAAGCTGAAAGCTGTTATGAAAACAGAAAGCTCTCCGGTAAAGGAAACATTATCATCTAACTGTGAAAAACAAGATGCTAGAGGCAGACGACGAGATGGAAAGGTTTTTTTTTTATATAATGACGGCCAATTTGTATTAAATGACTGAGAAAAAAAACCTTGTTTACCGGCGTATCTCAGAAAATGTTAGCTAGCGTTTGTATAAATAGAGAAATCTCGATCTACCAATTATTTCTATGTAGAGATTTTCTTTTCACGTTTTGCATTTTAATGGTAAATTTTGTAACTTTATAGAAAAGCAATGCATCCACAGATTTGAAAAATTCAATCGATGATGGAAAACGTAGTGTTATTAAAGAAGAAAGCAAATTGCCTGCAAATGTCAATAAAACGGAGGTGGTTTTTCTGGATTGTTATTGTGATTTTGAACTCTTTCGAAACTAGTTTTTGTAGAAAGTAATAAAAATCAGGAGAAGTTAGGATTTCTGGATAAAAAAGTTGTTGGAAATAAAGTTTTAGTTTGATTTTTTTCAGGAAGAACAGGAAGAATCTTCATTATTAACATTTTCGAAAGCAGCAGCTGAAACAAAAGCAGAAATTCCAGATGAAGTGTTGCTGTCCCAATGTGCCAATAATGGCTTACAGATTGTGGCGGCGGATACATCCACAGAGGACGAAGAGTCTGGAATTAACAAAAGTAGCACTTCGGTTCGTAAAATTGGCAACAAGCTTACAGGGCGAGGAAAAGCAGGAAGGCGAGGACGTGGAAGACGGAGAACTTCTACACCAATCCGTTCAAGTGAGGTTCGGAGTACAAACATTTTGCAGAAACACGTCATGCAATTTTTGATGCTCCCCACAATTTTTTTGGGGGGTCTCATGTTAAGACTTTTTTTCCTTTCATTTTTTGCAGTCTTTCAATTTTTTTTACTTTGACCATGCAGGATGCCACTTTATCTGCTAATTTGGAAGTGAGACCAACAAGTGCCGAATTTTCCGATGAAGTACCAAACCTGGTAGTGGATGGAGTGCAACAGAAATCCGGTGAAGAGAGGTTGAATTCAGTACGTGAAGGTATAAGGTGGTATCATCGAGGCGGGTTTCGCGGTCGAGGGTTTGCAAAAGGAATCAAGAGAAAACGAACGACTGTTTCTCGCAGAACGGGTAGGGTGAATAATAGCACGATATCTGACAGATCGACTATGGTCAGAAAACGAAATGCTTCTGCAAATGCCGATGAAACTTTTGAAAAACGGGTAGCTGCTGGTGGAAGAGCTTCTACAGAAGTACGTTACTTTTACGTAACTGTGATATGTAGTCAGAACAGAAATTTTGCTTGATTGCTCTTATATTATGCAAAAAACTTTACTTAATTTTTAGCTTAATATTCATAGACAGATACAAATTCCTGAAGTAATGTGCCTTAAGGTGCCTCAAGGTGTAGATGACACCACTCACGTGCTTCCCACAGACGATGAATCAGAAGAACCGGAAGTGGATGTTTCAGCGTTGGAAATGCTTAGTTTTGAAACACCAGAGTTACCAATACCTCTGACACATGCTGAGATTTCAGCTATCGAAATTGCTACAATTCGCAGATATCAGCAAAATCGCGAAAAACCTCTGCAGACATTTGAGGTGAACGATATGATCTGAAATATTATTTATTCATAATATCAACTTGTTATCTAGCTGATAAGTTTGAATTCAAGGTCATAATGATAGTTGAGTGATTGAAGTTGAATTTCCTAGTTTTTTTCTTGTACAATTTTACGCTGGTAGTTTGCTATTTGTAACCTTATCGGAAAATTAAGATTTAGTAGCTATGTCTTACGAATGTTATCTTGAAGTTTTAAAAACGAAGAGTATGTGATATTCGAAAGCCTGTATGCTTTGGATTCATTAATAGTTCAACGCGGGCGAGATTTCGTTATGTTTTTCGGATTTTGATATAGCTCTCACAAAAAAATCAACTTTTGCAGCAGTTTCGAACCGCAGTTTTAACGAATCAGCTGTCGGCTGTTCGATGGACGGGACGCTGCGTACCAGAAAGGCGTGGTTTTGATTTCAATCAGAAATGCCGCGGCAAAACTGTTGCAATTGAAGTGAGAGTCTTTTTTTAAACAATAAGCATTGCTTGGTTGAAATTTGTTGATTCAATTGAACGATTATTTTTGAAGTTATGCGAGAGACCTTGCGGTCCGGCTCATGAAACGGATGATATGTTACGACAAATTGTCCGTGACGGTGCACGACTAGATATACCGGACGACACAAGGGGACGCATCCCACTGCACTTTGCTATATCTTGCGAGTTTTGGTGTCGGGTTAAGACCCTTCTCCAGCTAAGGTATGCTTTGGCAAAGTGTAATGCAATGAATGACTTGACCCTAGCATACAGGGGAGTACCAATGATTGCCTATAAAAAATTTAGTTTTGGACAAAAAAGCATTATGTTTTTTTTTTTCTGCAAGTGGAATTCACGAATGAAATTGCCAGTCAAGTGATGATGTCATCCAATAAAAGAAATAAAGTACAACTTCGCCGACTTTTTTCTGTAATATTGTGGCAGAATAACGATTTGCCAGTAATAAGTATTGATATGATAGACAGAGATAATATTTTTACTTAATACTTGTTTCTATTTGTAGTTATGCGATTGCTTATTACTTAGATTCCATTTTATGCAAGTGTTCAGATCACCAGTTAATACTCAAGATAAAGATAAGAAGACACCGTTGCATCTAGCGATTCTCACTCCTCGTGCGCCAAACTTTGAAGTGACGAAAACAATTTATTTGCTTCTTGAGTATGGCGCGGACGTTAATGAGGTAATTAAGAAAATGGCACCACTGCGAAACAGGTGATCCAACTTCTGCATATTTCATTTGTTCGGTTCAAAATTCTGAATTCTAGCGATTTTCGCTTTTGAAATTTAGAAAAACATGATCGAGAAAGTGGTGAGGGATTCTATTGTCACACCTGTTAATGAATTATAATTTTTTTTTTAATTTAAGATATCTTCCAAATCTTACCGATCATCAACAACGCCTTTCAGAGGCTTTTGATGAAGCGAGGATGAAAACTTTGGTGTAAGTTACTAAATAGTATTGAACATACATTTGAAGTTTTGTAATTACTTTATCTATTTGATTTTCATCGAAAAATGACGGCGGCGTGACGTAGTTCCACAGTGCTAAAAAAGGTAAATAAAAATTGAAAAAGAAAATAGGAAGGTAAGAAAAAGGTTTACTTCTCTGCAAACTGAGATTTATTGCACGCAGCAAGCAGAAGTTCGAGGGAGAGGTGCACGTCATTGGACAATAAACTACTTTCGAAAATTATATTACAAAGCCGATGCTTCCCCTAATTTTATACTTTTTTTTTTTAATTTCACCACGTTTTATTGAATATATTATGTAAGTATATGGATTCAGTCTTTGAAGTTTCATTTCGATGGTTCGAGTTCCAAATAATTTGGAAAGTAGAAAGTGTTTGAAGTCAATTATTCACTGGAAATGAAAAAGACTACAATTTAAACATTCACTTGGAAAGAAGCAAATTTGAAAATTGCAAGATCGGCATCGTCGGTCTGTCTAGGCCTATTTTGTATGGACAGAAATTAGAATATTTAGTTTTTCGGGTCAGCAGCCCATTCTGTTTTCAGTAATTTGTAAAGTATATGCTTCCGAGATCACAATCAATCTGTTGTTGCGATGGCGTTGAAGAGGACAGAATCAATTAGACTTAGAAGATGGTTGAGAGAATAAATGTATTTTATCGTATTGTTGAAATTCTTAAGAAAATTTGATATAATGGACGACTAAAATGATTTAATTGAAGGGAAATTCATTGTGACCTTACATTAAAGAGGTCAACAGGTTAGTCCTGAGCTAGGATTGATTGTGGGATTGTAATAGAATGTAGTTTATGGGAAGTCGATTAATTTAATGCGAAATCTGCTGTTGCAAAAGTTTTCTTTTTTAACTTGTTCTATTCCTTTCCAATTGGCTGAAATAGTAGTAAGGTCTTTTTTTCATTCATCAAATCGCTAAAGTTCGGAATGGAACTAGTGACCGATAATGAATGAAGTAGTAAGATGGAGAGAGAGAGAGAGAGGGGAAGAAAGACGTGATTTGTTTTTTCTTCGAAAGATATTTTCCGATATATATATGTATATGTACATGAAATTGAAATTCATTCAGGAAAAATGGAATCATCTCCAATTTTTCGTTATTGACTTTTGATTGTTATTTGAGGTATGGGAAAAGTTTAAAACGAAAAAAATTCGTCAACGATGAGTATATTTGTGAAGAGGAGAAAAGAATTCCGCAATTGCTATTGCGATCAACTGGCGTACTGTTGGGTTGTGTGTGTACATGAGATCGTATCCCACAAATGTCCTACTGTACATGTCATTATACTGCACATTTCAGTAGTGCATTCCTCCATTGCTGTCTGCTGGAATACTGTTGAGTTCTTCGGAGCACAAAATATTTTCATTTTCTAATTTGTTAAGAAGCTACTGTTGCAAAATTATGTACAGTAGAGTAGTACCGTAAAATTTAATGTAAGCCATGATCGTGTCTAATACTGGTAAAGCTATCAGTTCAAAAAAAAAAAACTTTCAGTATCCTACACTTTCTGAAATGATCGTATTGGCTAGTTATTAAAATGGACTTTTATTAGTGTGTGTGCAGGTTTACAGGTGTAGTAGACGCAAGCACACGTTGATAGCATGAAATAACTTGAAAGCAATGTTGCAGGAGGAAAATATTTTACATCCTCAAGAGATAATAATTAGTGATCAAGTTATCTTTTCTTTCTCTTTAATATAATTTTCCTGATTCAATTTTTTCTTCTCATGGTTTATTTTATCGATCATTATTTTAGTGATGAAATAAGTTTTTTTTTTTTGATGGTCATTTTCATCTGTTAGAAAGAGCTTTATGAAAGATACTAAGGGTTTCTTTGATTTGCTTGTGATTGCTTGATGTCGGTGAAGAAATCTCTCAGAGCTATGATATGGATTGTTTTTCAGTTATCCAGAAGTTTGAGACACTTTTGATTATCCATTTTGCTTCCCCTAAAAAAAATCACCGTATTGCTAATTTTTTTTCCTTAATAGAAGGAAGGGACTTATACTTCATGATCTTTACTATTATATACGTCACAGCTCAGAAATAAAACATTGAATTTGTTAAAAGTTGTCATAAATAGGTTTTAATTGTTCATAGTTTCCAGCGATATAACAGTGAAACGAATACTACTTCCGGTAACCGTTCGGGCCATGTGGGAATTCGAATCGAGAAATTGGACAACTGAAATTGGCTTTAACCATGAGACATTTCAGTTTCCCAATGATCGTTATGCTTATATGATTTTACTGGCTGTCTTCGATTATCGTAGCGCACGCTATGTACGGAAAGTTTTTTTGCTTACATTTTATAAGTTTTCATCACTACTTATTGTTTTAAAACATATCGAATAAGCAGATTACGGTAGTTAGCACTTTCAAGATTACTGTAGCCAACACCCCAAGATTACTGTAGCCAATACTCCCACCTTATATGTCTAATTGTTTCATAAATTCACCTTTCTTTCGGTTTCATAAAAATTTTATAAATCATTTTATTATTGAAATTTAACGTTAGGTTAGCAAAACTCAATATTGAAATGGTTAGCTACAGTGATTTGATTGTGTAATGTTAGTACACAGTCAGGTATACTTCTTCCTTCTACATAGATTGTACTTATATGATGGTGATGTTTGAAAAGTTCGTTACATAATTCATATCAGATATGACTTGTTGCTTGCCAAAAAAGTAATTTATTAAAAATTTCAAATTTCTAATTCAAAAGTTACAGTGGCGTGTACGAATGTGGGGTGATAGTCCGTTCGACGATGTGCAAATGAACGATACCCCAGTGGAACCGCTTACCAATAATCCGAAGGGTTTCATTTATGTCACTTCACTGATCAATGGCTGGAACAAGTTAAAAATCAAATTTCAGCCGTACGTTAAAAAGAAGAAGTGGCTAATGATGGTACAAGTAAGCATAGTTTCAATTTTTTAAAAAAATGGAAAAGTGACAATTGTTGTTCAAGTATACTTTTTCAATTCATTCTTATAAAAAATTCAGTTTATTCATGACTGAAGTGGTCCTTAATTTCCATAAAACTTTTTTTCAGGTGTTGCTTGTACAGTTGCACAAACCTCCACCATTTATACCGAGACTTGCGCTGGAAGTAGCTCCGGAAAGTGGCACAGATTGGAGACATGAATGAAAAGTTATTTCGTATTTCGGTTTAATTTAGAATATCACTGAATACATTCTCCTGTTAAAAATTTGTTAGATATTCTTTTTTCAGGTTTCGAATATATATTTTGTCTTGAATATCCATCCAACATTGTGAAAAAGCTACATTCCACTGAATGTTGGGGGTAATTGATTGTTATTTAAAATCTAGTAAAAATTATATATTGAAGTGTGCGCAAAATTACTGTGCTAATTTTAACATTTTTGGATAATTTTTAGATAGACTTTGAAATTACCCTAGTTCAAAGTCAATGTAATAAAATATTTATACTTTAGTACTTGAATTTTTAATCACTGGTTGAATATGAAATTATGATATCGATACGGGTTTTAATGCCATTAATGGAGTTCGCTTGTTAATCAGCGCAATAAAATGCATTATTTTTTTCGAGCGAAGTAAACTTTTCCTGTTTGCTCTGGCATGAATAAAATGAAACCATCATTAACTGGTTTTTTTTTTTGTATTTTTATTGGTCAAATAAACATCATTCATCATCAGTTTCTGTGAAATCATATGGTTTGAAATTTTGCTTCAAATCATCTACTAATTTTGCTTGTTCATTTTTCTCCAACTCGCACTGATGCCAATCAATTTTTTCTTCACAATCTAACAAAGCCGGTTCTGCTAGTACCTATAACTTACATTTTATGAAAGGAAGATGAGATCTCGTAAATTCGAAAGTTATTTCTAGAATTTCTCAAAGTCCATGTTTGCTTTAAGCGTTTCAATCAGCAAAGCTGTTGGAACAAAGTGGAAAAAACTGCAACATGCAAAGAGAAACAGTCAATATTAAATATACTTACTTCTCGGCCAAAATGCAATGGAAAATTGGCCATTCTTAATGAACAAAGTCGGCTGCCGTCTGGAAACTCGACAATAAAGTATGGACATCTTTCATTAACTAAGTCCCATATCTGAAAAACAAATGCATGACGAATTATCATTTTGTGAAAATAGTTGGGAAATTTTTTTTTCTCAAATTGAGTTTACCTCTTCCTCCTCTTTCAGGAATGTCATTTCTATGTTTTTCATTTGTGCAGCATTCAAGAATGAACTTCGTAAAGCTTTCGAACATATTTTAGGGATCGGTACAACTTGAATCTATAATAAATATTACAACGTAATTTCATGTGGATCAGAAAATGCAAAGAAAGTGAAAGAGAAGAATGTAAGATGTATCTCAATATGGCGTATTTGCGTTCCCATCTACGAACTGGATTAGCATTATTTCAGAAGCAGAAATAAGGGAGCCGTGGGTGGTTGTAAAATTTAGATTGAGGAGAAGTTGAATTCCGTAAAAATTGACCTGTAGATGTTGCGTTTTGTAATTCCTCTCGAAGAACACTGGTAATTTGCCTTGACTATTGAACATCAGCGTCAGCGCATCTTTGTATTTTTTGATGTCATCTCTAACTGCCTGAGAAGCGGCAACAACTGACTGTATATGGCCTACAAAATAACATACAGTTCCATCCAAAAGTAGCGTTAGCACTATCAAAAAGGTAATTTACCACTAAAAAAAGAAAAACTAACCGACTGACAAAATCATTATGTGGTCATCTACTAATGGACCTTTCGGCATAGCTAAGTAACATTCATCGGATACAGAAACTACCAAATATTGCTCCACATCCACGTTTGACAGACAAAACCAACACGGTTGTTGAACCCGTGGTTCTTGAGAAGAAAATCCTAAGAAATTGACGTAATTAAGCTTTTTGATAATAAAAAATTCAATTATAATTAGAGTGCTCTGGTGTTAAACATAGCTACTAAATGAATAAGGGAAAATTCACTTTTTACAAAGATGACACTTGTTATCGCAACCTTAAGTGGTCTTAATATTATAAAACAACATTCAGATTTCACAAATAGGTTATTTTTAAAATTTGGTGCAACGAAGTTTTCTGTATTAATTTCAAAACAGATAAAATCTCCGTTACTTTCTGAAACACACCTTTTTTTCGTCGTTTACCGCCATGGTCAACGTTATCTTCAACTTCAGCTGACATATCGAAGAAATATTGCTCCTTGTCATCCTGGTTTTTCTTTTTTTTTTCCTTTTCGCTAAATTTTTTTCTTTCAAAACTTCAATTATTACTAGTTAATAAAAAAGAAAGCAAATATTGGAGGATGTAATTTGTCAACTTAACGCATCTGCTTATAAATATGTACTATTCATAATCTGCCATTCAATAATTTGATTCATCCAAACTTTATAAATCAAATTATCCATAGAGAAAGCAAATGAAAAGCAAATAAACAATTACTCCAAAATCAATCGTGCTAGAATCTCCATGTAGGGAAATTCTGTAGCATTATCCGGTTGCACTGTAAGTTCTGCCTTTGATAACTTTCGTATTGGGGTTATTGAGAAAGCATAAAGCCATTTGTCCTTTTCCAAATTCATCACTGGTGCTAAACCAATAAAACGTGTAACGTGCTGAGCTACTTCCTGTAATATTCGATGATTCCTGAAATTTTTTTCCTAAAATTTGAATTTAAGTGCAATAAACAATTATACGGTAACCCACTCTGTGTAAATCATCGTCTAATTGTTCACATGTGAATTTCATTCTGAAGGTAAATTAAAGCTATTTTGAAAGTTAAAAAAAAGACGGAAAAGAATTCCAAATGATTGCATTGAAGGGTTAGACATGGAATGAAATAATAAATCATTACCAATTCAATTCTGAGGTTTGAAAAGAAAACTCACCTATACGGCGTCCTTTCGTAATGTGTACCCATTCCTGAGAAATGATAACGGGGTTTTAAGCCTGCCGCAAGTTGTGATAAAATACAACTTCCTTCAATTTCTCTTTTCGGACAATTTGACGAAAATTTCGAGACCTGAAACTATGAAACATAGTTTGATAAGAGCCGAAATTCAACAGCCATCAGACAAAAATAAGATGAATTGATACCCCAGCAGGCCATATAGATGTAAGCAGAAGGTCAAGTCCCAAATATCCGGTACTTGCTTTCACAAACTTAAGCAATTCATTAGCGTCGTTCTGATTGAACTGAAAAACAACGTGAATCCAACGAACTGTTCAATCCTTTCAAAAAGAAATTATTTAATTGCATAAAATACACTCGTCAAACAAATCAAACAAAACAAGTGGAACAGCAGAGCGATGAATAAGAGCAATTATGTAGTGTTTCATTTACCCAAAATACAAATTACTTCCAAAATTTGAAAACCTTACCTGGAAAGGTAAGTCTTGTGAGCCTTCAATTCCGCTTACATATGCCACTTGAAGACCACCTGCGGTATTCAATATTCCTCTTTTCCCAAGATACGATAGATTTGCAGAGAATTCGACACCCTGTTCGGGATAAAATCGTGATGTTGACGGGCAACACGGTCCTATTAATAACTGTCAGCAGTTTGCGGACAAATACTTAGAGTGAAGCTTCCGTAATTTTCAAAATTTGAAATCCTTAGTTCTAAAGCTTCACTTAAATTTCGCACAATGCTATTTCTTGAAACTTCAAATTAGAAACAAAATTCATCATTATGCAATTTCATATTTATTAATCACAAAATGGCAGTCTGGTATGAGAGGAACTCGAGTGCAACATCCAGTTTTAATTAATGTCAAGCGCGTCGTGAAACAGAATTCGATTAAGAAATCAATTTAGGTTAGTCTAAGAGAAAATCGTAGCAATCATTAGAAACCGAAAATTCACAATTTACAAAACAAATGTTCAGAAAACCTAAAATATATGTAGAAATTGGCATTTTGATAACACCATTGATGATTCGGTCGTTGGATTCATTATCTGGACCGAAAAATTCGCCAACACAAAAAAGCATTTCAAATGGACCATTCTAAATGCGCAATTCATTCATTTCCGTTTATGATAAAATGATATAGTTTCAGCAATATTAATATTCTCCATTAATTCAACAATTACCAGAAATCACTTTAAATTTCCATTTATATATATACATGCAGAGTAGTACTAATGAAATAGTATTTTTGCTAACTAAATTTCTTTTTGGATTCCGGTGAGTTAATCCATTTTATTTATTCGGATGGTGCGCACATGTTATACTATTTAATTATATTTTCAACAGGTTGGATTATGGAAGAATCGTTTTTAAACGCTTCAGATAAATGGTTTCTGTACTTATTTTTTACTGATGGGCATTGAATATGGCCAAATCGATCGACGCTAATTATCTTTTACCCTGCTAAAATATGGTCATTAAAAAATAAATGATCACCGTACTAACAAAAGCAGCATGTGAAAGATTTTTATAACAGTAATATGAAATCTTACCTTTTTGTTGACAGCATTCACTCGCTTCACCAAGGCATCAAAGTTTCCGTTTACATCACCACAAACAAGAATTTTTAGGGACATTCTTTAGATCTCCGACAAAGAAGTATACCTACAAAAACTTTTGAATTAATCGTGTTTAGCCCCCTATCATTCTTTGTCTTCTAATCACCGACTGTTTAACCAGAAAAGTGTCTCAACTACGATAAAAAATATCTAATCCAGCTAGAAAGAAATACATTTTAGTTTTTACCAATCCCACACTGCCTCCTCCAAACAACTTTTCTGACTCAGAAACCACTGAAACTAGTCGCTTCCTAATAAAAACTGTATAATACAAGTTCCATTTATTTTCATCTTCCTCTGAATAGAGAAGCCCAGAACAGTAACAATTCAGGGAAATACTTCGCACCAATATTCCGACTACATAGGCAAAGACATTTCACATTTATTTATGTAAAAAAATGATTAAATATAATTACTTGATGGTTCATGTAAAATAAATATGAAATAAAAAGGAAAAACCCAGTGAAATATGTACTAAATATCTTACAAATTCCACACAATTTAAGGTACAAAAGAACGAAAAATACGTATATGATTTGCTTATAAAGCAAGATGAATGAATCGATCGTGAATTTACCATACCGCATTATACTGCGAATTATAAATAACGTCCGAGTGCATCCTGTAGGTCAACAACAAAAACCGGTGAAATTTTCAAGAAAATTTTTGTGAAAGGTGAAAAGTTGGTATCTCTAATTATCGTCATCACATGTTGTCATGCTCTTCTCTCGTCCTTCCTGGACAATTATTTTCCAATTCTTCCTTCGAATCATATTGATCTCCGCACCAAATGCAATAGCAATGAGCAGCACGAAGATAATTCGTTAATTCGGACAACCTGCAAGCAATTTTCTTGACAACTCCTTCAAATATTCCAAATCTACACTAGTACATTGGTTTAAAATCAATTTAAACTGTGAACAATTAATTTTAATAAAAAATACTTCTTGAATACCACATAATCTTATTGCCAAATCCAATAAGATGTTTCACGTCCATAAAATTTTAGCTGAACATAAAAGAATTCCATTAAATAAAACTTCAACTAAATGAAGAAATTATATCCAAAAAAAATAAGGAATATCACAGATTCTAGTGCTTGATGTCAAGCAACATTGAATACCATTCTGTAATGTTATCCTTTGGTAACTCATCAATATTCAAATCATCAGGTGCCGCCTTCCCGTTAAAATATGTGAAAGATTCCGTAGTGCACTCCGATTCTTCAATTCTCCTCTTTTTCGATGAAGAAACATCATCCTCTTCTGTTACCTTATATATTGGCCAGAAATGAGATGAAACCGGAAGTTCCAAACCATTCCTGAAGTTAACAAAAAAAAAAAAGAATTGCAAAATGAATTCACTCCAAATAAAACAAGTAATGCAGGAAAATATATACCTGGCATCTAATTCCTGACATACTTTCCGGCTTTTTTTCAAATCCTTCAATAGCTGATTCATATGTGCTAACCAACGTTTCCTTATCGAAAAATCATCAATAAGTACTTCCTGAAACCAAGTTCAGTTTCAGTCCATTGGAAAACTTGACGCACTCCTTCCCATCAACAGGTAAAACAAAAAATCACTGAATAGTCTAAAGTGAACAACAATAGTCTAAAAACTTTGAATTTATTCATAAAAACGTAAAATTTTAAATTCATAAGAAATTAACATTATTTTTGGCTTTTTCTATAACAGCTTTTTTGTAGAGATTCATACGTTGTTTTCGTTTCTCATCTTCCTCTGCATCATGCCCTAATCCCGCACGATTGGTTTTCAGCTCCAGAGAAATGGGTACTTTGATCCCTTCACTGCAACCTAAACCTAATCAATCACTCAAAAAAAAGTAATAGTGATTTCTAATAATAGTACAGGCATATTCTATCACTTTCCACAGCTGGAGAAATAGTTTTAACAGAAAAGTTGTGTTCCAATAAAAATTTTTATCTGCCATATTTCCAAGAAAAAATTACATTACCCTGTTTTTCCACACCTAAGCTCATCCCTGGCTTGTAGCCCATTTTTGACAACAACAAGAATCCTTTAGATTCCTCACTAAGAGGTTTCGCCAGGGCATCATCTCGCATCTTTTTCTCCACCTCCGAACGTTTTGGTACATTCCGTAAACGTTCGATATTTTCCACTCGCTTCGCCTCTACCTTCAAATTTCGTCGTTGCGCTTCAGTTTTCGCAATTCCTTAAAGATAAAGTGAAAAAAAGAAAACAAAAATGAAATCAAAAGAAAACTTTCCTTCTTATTCAAGAAGATTAACTGAATGTATTTAATAGGATAATAACAAAATCACATTGAGTCATTCCGTGCTAATTTCATCCTAAAGTCCAAACATCGTGAACAATAATTTTCTGAAATTTCAACTCGTCATCTAAACTGAGAGATGAAAAGTAATGATAGAAATTAATTCATTTAAAATTTTTTTAAAATCTTTTTCGACGTATAAAATCCAAAAGAAACCAGGTCGTATATCTACAGCTGTATATGTATCGGACATATAATCATCATTATCACTAGTCGTTGCACCATTCGGATCCATTCTTTACCAATTATTATAATCTAAATGTCTGCATTTAAGGTATCTATTTAGAAAAACAACAACATCTACCTCGAGAAATAAAAACGTAAAAAAAATAAAAAATATACAGCTAACAGTGATTATAAGTGTTTCAAAAGCTTGATTTGAAAACATTCACCTAACTTATCCCTTTCTAATTCATGACAAATCCTTACAAATTCTACCATTCTTTCTTTTCTTCCTACAACCGTTATTTCTCAATTGCCTTTTCTAATCTCATACACTTAAAATTCAAATATTCAGGCTTCCCGGAAAAGGAAAATAATGCCAATCAAACTCCACATTCTTTTAAACTAAATTTACGGTTTTAGTCTCACCGTATTCTAGATTTGTTGTTCCAGGACTTTCGGTATTTTAGTTCTCGTCCAATTGTAATCATTCACAGCAACAAATTATTTGGGGCTTTTGCAGTGGTTGGTTTCTGAATCAATCCTTTTAGTTACGCTGTTAATTTGGATTCAATCTCTCGATATGAGCAGTCGTGGTGGCAGGTATCGGGATGATGAAATACCAACATTATACGTTCGACAGGTACATTACTCTGCTAGGTATGATTTTTTTCGGCAATTTTTGTAAGCCTTCTAATAAAATTTTTTTTCTATTTTTATTCTACTCTTTCCTGAACATTTTATTTTGATCATTTTTCTTTTTTGTTTCTAGATGTATTTCTTAATGATTGGGGCATTTTGAGAAATTTGGTCAATGCATTTGATTTCTTTTTTGTCGGTTCCATTAATTCTTTCGTTTTCTGAATCTTTGAAATATAATGAGCAAAAAAGAATTATGTCTTACTAAACGGTAAAAGAGAGTGAGAAGAAAAGAGATGGAAGAAAGGAGGTAATTGTTTGGTAAAAAGTATACATTCACTTTATACATATATAGCCTTTTTTCCACAGTTGAACTTTCTCCTGCCGAAATGCCTGAACATTGGACAATGATTTGCAAGCGACCTACCCGAATGACTTTTTTTCTTTCTTAGCATGACAGCCGTAAAAACACATGATTTTTAACTGAGTTTTTGTTGACAAAAGGGCGAAGTCTGTCTGTTTCATCTGGTTACTTATCCACAAAAAGTTTTAAGTCTTATGATTTACGTAGAACAAATTTGAAGCTCCCATAAATTATGTACCTGCTTTTTAGGCCTGATGATTTACGTGCGCTCTTTGAACGAGTGGGACCTGTTCGTGATGTCTATATCCCGTCGGATTACTACACTCGTGAATCACGAGGTTTCGCATACGTAAAGTAAGCATTACTATTAGTTTGAATTTTTTGATCGGTGTAGTTTATTTTTTTAAATCATTTTAGAGAAAAAAAATTGCAGCCGTTTTTTTCCACCTTTCAAATATCGAATTCACATTTTTTTTTTTCAAGTAGGTGGAGTTGGAAAGGTGCAAGCTTTCTCTCTTTCTGGTGTCTCACATATTAATTGTCGGGCAAATCATCAAGTTCAAGTGTTGGGTATTGGTTGAGTAACAAGGAGGTTAAAGTTAACTACTGGGAGATCAAGTATGGGTGGTAAAGATTGCTATACCAGTGAGGACGATATGCAACGGGGTTAAATGTATTCACTGGATATGAATTCTGCTGTTGCTACTACCGATGTTTTTCCTGTTGCTATTTTGCTACCATTACCTTCAGGAAACTGCCCTTTTCCATACATTTGGTTGTACCAAAAATGTCCTGATTTTTAAGCTGTGCTTTTGGTAAGTTTTCGCATAGTTCGTACATGTCGTTTTTAACGATTATATTTCAGATTTCAAACCCATATTCAGTTTTCAGTCTACTGTCGGCAAGATTCCTCATTACTGATCGTTCATCATCATAAATGAAATGCTTTGTTTCGTATGAAAAAATTACAGATATGAATTTACACGAGACGCAGAAGATGCTTTGAGGAAGTTGAATGGTGCAAGCATTCTGGGAAGACGTATCGAGGTCGAGTGGGCCGAAGGACAACGAAAAAGTACTGTTCATAAGTACAACTAAGTTACTTCCTTTTTGAGAACTTGATTTGTTGGGCTTGAGTTTTCCTTTTTTGTTTTTATTTTATTTTACCTTTTCTTTAAAAAAAAAACAGCGTTCATCGAAAAGAATGAACTCATCTGATGACAGATCCCATCATTTATTGAAAAGCGTTCTTTGCTAGTGGTATTGATGCTTGTGCGTTTATTAGTTTTTTGGCCTGTTCACCGAAGGCATATGTAGCAGTTATTTTTGAGTCTGTTGCAATCATAATATAATTTATGAAGATTCAATTAGTTTTCCACTTTAATCAGCCCGAATTTCATCATAGTAAGGAGGACGAAGATAAGAAAGGAAATGAAAGAATTTGTGTAACTTAATTTCAACTGATTTCTTCGCATTCCATGTCCAAACCTTGGCATAAAATCCATATTCTTTTACTTTATTGTGGAAGTAAGTAAAACTTCTTTCAGCGAAAACAGAAATGCGTGCAAGAGATTCTTATGCTTCTCACCGTGTGCGAAATCGGTAAAGTCATTTTTTATTTTGAATTGATTCGGAGGAATTCTTTGTAGCGTTTGTTCCACGTGATTTTAGGGTCCGTTACTGGGAGCGTCTCTCTACGTCACGGTTTTGTGGTTCATCCATCAGCCATTTGGAGAAATTGTCTTCGAAATTCTAATGAAGTATCTGCTTACTTTATTTCGTTGCAGTTACCACAGTCGTTCACCTTGCAAATATGAACGTGAGCGTTCACTGCGGCGCAGATCTCGACGTCGATCACGTTCATATTCACGGTCAGAACGACGATCACACAATTCGCATCGTCATCGTTCTAGGTCGCGACATCGCAGGCGACTCAGCACACAGTCGCGAGATAGTAGGAGTACGAGATCGTCATCGATTAAGTAAGCTAAGTTGCTCCGTTGTATAACACCCGTGCATTTAAAAGATTTTTAAATTCTTTTTTGAAAATAATATATTTTTGAAAGTTTTGTTTGCAGTGTTCGCAAGAATAACGATCGGAGTCGGAAACGAGAGAGATCAAAATCGCCACCCATTTTCGGTTCTGCACTACATTCATTCGATGAAATTAAAAATCAAAGCGATGAGGAGCAAGACATTGTTTTAAATAAAGACAAGTAGGCATTGATGTTGCTTCTTTTGCCTTTCATTAATAGATTTAATTAATAACTGAGTCCTTCGTTTATTTGTTTCTTTCGCTGCTTGAGTTATCTATGGCTTCATAAAAGATAAGCGATTTGTAATGTTCAGGATTTTCAAATATTGATGATGCTTCTAAGTATTAGTCAACCTTTTTTAGATAATTTTCGCAAATTATAGGGTTTCAAATAGACAGCTTGCTGAAGAGCTTAAAGAAGCAATCATTGATGAATTGGAGGTAAGAAGTGAAACTCGAACGAGTGATACTGAAGTCGATGAAAGGCTAATTCAGAAAGCTGTTCAAAAAAATGAGAACAATGAGGATCAAATTGGAATAGAAGTTGATGGAAGCAATGCATCAGCTGCGGACGAGGAAGAGGAAGATAAAACAGTCACCGATATTGAGATAGTTGATGAGATAGTTGAAACGAGTGGTATTGTTTTGAATGATGCGGTTGTTGAGTGTAATGGTCTGGATGATAATAGTAATAATGTCTCGAACGTACTGAAAGCTGATGCTAGTTGAAATTATTTTGGTTAAAATCTTGATTTGCATTCTTTTAGTGTTATTTAAATTTTAATTTTCTTCATTTTATTTCATTTTTAACCGCCCTTGAGATAAGAACGCAAGCATTCTTCTTTGGTGATGGGTAGGAAAAAAAATTGTTGGACTAATTTCCATCATTCTAGTATTCCTGCATGTTTCATGTATTTCTTAAATATTTTTTATTTCTTAATTACATGGAAGCTATTCTGTGGGTTTTTTTGTTTTTACTAGCAGTGGTGGGAGAAATTTTAGTTTCAATAAATTTGGGGCCATTTTATGTCAAAATTTAGTATATTAAGTTTATAACTATCAACTTACATATCATTTGTGCTAAAAAGCTTGGAACTTTTGAATTATTTTTCATTTATTTTTTTCATTATAGCATTTTAAAAAGGAACTGGGTTCTGCAGTTTTGAATTTTGTAGCGAAGTTTATTTTATCAATATTTTGCAGTAATAGAGTTTTTTTTTTTTTTTCATGAACACTTAAAACAATTGTTGCGGGTTTTGTTTTCCTCATTTTTTTTTACTCGTCCCTCTTCTGATTGCTTCAATTCATTGTCCTATTATTGAATATGAGTGATTGTAAATTTTTTTTTTTTTTGATGATTGCGGATACAAAATTTGCTAGCTATTCAAGATTTTAAATGTTAATTGCTTTTCAAAAGTAATGTCAAAGTTTTAATTATCATGGAATTTGTGGAAGGTATTCCATTTTATTAAGATCTGAATTGAAAAACTAATAAATGTAACTATTTTGTATCAGGTCTTTTCCATTTTCACTATCCTAACCTTATGATTTGTAATCCTTATGTTCTGGATACATCATCGTTTTTCCAGAAGATAATAACTTATATAGTTGGGATAAATTCTTTTCCGTTAATTATTATATCTTCTAAAACTTTTTCGAATTAAATTTATGTCATAATTTCACTAGTGAGCATGGGAATAAAACTAACCATACGAAGAAATTTCCTTATCCAACTTTTTTGACTTTTCAATTGTTACAATCATTTCTGTCTCTCGAAGTGGAAAAAAAAAATTATTGGATCCAAAAAAAAAGGTGTTTCCATTATATTTTTGTATACCTATGGTAACCAGTTGCGTGCTATAAAATTTGTACAATTTTAATTATTACAAGTACGGTAGATTGTATTAATAATTACTAGTACGGTATTAATAATTACAATTGAAACAACAAATTATTTCATTTTGAAGAGGAAATTTGAGGCAAATTTTTCATACCTCAAGCAATACTTTTATCTGTTATATTGCACGGATTATGCAATTATAAAGCTTTTCTAGTGTAGAAAAGTTTAATTCTTTTCCATCATTTTTCATTTCATTTCTAGGAATCAGCGGAGAAATTGATCATTCTCTCGAGAATAATTCCATCCACTAGATATTTGCCAGGCTTTACCATTTGAATGCAACATTTACGACAGAAATTGCTAACTGATTTCTATTGTTCACCGGAAAAATGCTCTAAAGCAAGTGATAATATACCACTACCAAGTATAAGTAATGAAAGAAATGATTTCAACGATCGAAATCGTCAAAATGATGGATTATCGGAGTTGTTGTTATCAGATGGGAATAATTCGTTACCAATAACAGCTAACAATGCTATTCCTTCAAAAGTTATTCGTACAGTTGTTTTTGCTGGAAAAGAAAACAGGAAGCGACGAAGTTTACTTGCAAATGATTCGAAACAGATGATTTTGGATGCTGGACAAAAGCAATTTGGTCATCAACAATGCAAACAGGTTGAATTTTTCAATTATTCAACTTAGTTAATTTCATTTCAAACTTTTAATCATAAATTAGAAATGAGATTTAAGCAATAATGATGATTTATTGTGCTACTTGTGAATAACTGCTGTATGTAGATGGTGTGAATTCTCTGATGAATTCAGGTAAATGTTACGTAGATCTTTTTTTCTTCGTTTTTTTTTTAGTTTATGTTGATTTTAGTAATTGACGTCGATTATTTATAGAGATTTAGCGGGAGTTTGGAAATGCTATTTTAATCTTCGAATTGGCATAGCATAGATAATTAATTCATTATAAGGTGGATGAATCTTCAGTGTGGTATGGTATATGATTGTGATTCATTGTTGGATCGGAAGCAACATCAGGCATTTCATGATCGTTTTCGATCAACAAAATGGTTCCGTGTTCAAACGGCACAATTGGATATTTGGAAACGGTGAAACTTTCATCTTCAACCGATTTCTCGATTATATTTGAATTAAATTATTTGAAAAAAATATTTTTTTTTCAATGGATCTAATTGTGACATATATGATTGCATCATGTTTTTCTGTAAGTGCACTAAATTTTAACCATATTTTGAATTGCTAGTTAATCACTTTTTGAACATTTTTTTTAGGTCTATTTTTTGCATAATCGAACAATTTGAAGGGAACTATAGCCATATTTTCTGCATTACCCAGACATCGAAGTGTACCCTGAAAACACGTGTTGATAAGGTAAGGTTAATTTCACGTATTGACCTTTTTTCCACTCTATATTATCGGCAGAGTGCGAAAGAAATCGTTGCACATCTGTAATGAGATTTTGCATGTCTAATAGCCCTTCTCTTCTTGGATTTGGCGCTCCCGGTGATCCTGATGGCCCCGCCTGCCCTACTTGTCTCTTGTAGTGTCACCACATCAAGCTTGTCGCAGCAGATTATTAATGCAAGATATAAAAATAATTTTGCGATGTTTGAAAATGGTGATGTTGAAATCTTAGCATTTCTTCAACTCTGAAATGTAGCTTTGCTTTCATAGTATCTTTCCAGGTTATCGTGGAATGCATTAATAAGGAATTAGGCTATGCACCAGATTTAGCGCAAAACTGGACATCTGATGGCCGGAGACAAGCTTGGGTATTCATTACAGCCTCAGAAAAATATTTCTTTATTGGTGCTGTAGCATTGGTTGAAAAGGTATTCAAACAGGCTCTGCAGTATGCTGAGGTTTCTCCTTTTAATACTTTCAATAATTTTTTTATAAGAAAGGACTTGTGTTTTATTGCAAGTAATTAGAACTTCTTTCTTTTTTTTGGATAAAAAATGAATAAAATTCACATAATCTACTAGCTTTACAATGTGTATGGTATTTAACATAGTTTTTGTTTAATTTTTAATTTTTTAATTTAATTTTTTTTTTAATTTAATGCATAGTTCAATTTTTAACATAATTTCTGTTTAATTTTAAGGAAAACTCTCGAAATAGTGATGTAATTTTAACAAGCGGCAATATATATATGGGTGTTAATCGAATTTGGGTACATCAAACTTTACGACGCAAAGGCGTTGCAGCAATTTTATTGGATCATGCACGATTGCATTTCGTCAGTTCTCATTGCGTACCACGTGAAATGGTTGCATTTAGTAGCCTAACTGATGATGGTTTAGCATTTGCCAAAAACTATATTCCTGAAGGAAAAGTTTTATTTTACAGTTTCGATTCCAAGATTTGTCATTAATCTATGATGTCTTTTTTTTTCAAACATTTCAATGGGATAATTTATTAATAATAAAAAATTGATTTCATTGAAAATTACGATGTATAGAATTCGATGACCTGCACTTTAAAATGTCGATTTTTATCTCTTCCTTTTGCAACATTTGTTCCTATTTATTGATGGATGAAAAAAGTATTGAATTGATATTTATCATTTTTTTTACGAAACATTTTTCCGTCTCTATTTAGTCGGAAAGGAATTCTTTCAATACTTATTGTTCTTTCCAAAAAAATTAAATTACATAAATAATTTTTTTTTAATAGAATAAATTATGGAATAATGCAAATAATAATAACTTAGAAATCATAATTTTTATTTGTAATTATCTTTGTTTTTGTTTTAAAAAAAAAAAAAACTAAAAAAAAGTTGGTATAGTAATTTGAAAGTTTATCATCACTAACATCTGTTTTTTTTTTGCTACAATATTTTGTTTCGTTGAAAAATTCACTCCAAATATTTTTATATTTCAAGCATAAAAAAGAAAAGATAATATCGAAAAAATTATTAGTTTAAAGCATGAAAAACTTTTGACATTTTGCAGTGCTTTACTTGACAATATGACATTTTCGGTAGGTTGTTGGGTTGGTTGGTTTGGATGAAAGGCATCATTCTGCATAGCTATACCAGCCACTAGCTTCCTTTTGTTTTCTTCATTACCTTCATCGAAAGGATAATGATCATCATTATTGGATAATGTTGACGATGGTGATGATGGTAATAATAATAATGATGATGATGATGATGATGATGATGATGAAGGTAATGAAGAAAACAAAAGGAAGCTAGTGGCTGGTATAGCTATGCAGAATGATGCCTTTCATC
>JABVXS010000198.1:0-45869 GCA_013365335.1 Madathamugadia hiepei
CCCCCCCCCCCCCCCCCAGTGGGTCGGGGAAGCCGGGGAATGACTGAGACATAATGGACAGAGAATTCCAGTAGCAAATGGAGCGGAGTTATTTAGTTTTGAGAGAGAAAAAAGATGAGCGATCGCTCGTTTCAGTGCACAAACAAGCAAGCAAGCGAGCGAGTGAGGAAGGAAACTGCCCTGCGGCATCTAGCCGTCCAACGTGGATCCGACGACCCCAACAACAACAACAACAACAACAGCGTGTCATAATTGCGCTGCTCAGCCGCCACCAGAGATGCCTTACTATTGCTATTACCAACATTAATGACACTGCTCGTTTCGAAGCGCTTTTATACTTTTTCACTTTCTTCTCAGTTTGAACATAATAGATTATATATTTGGGCGGAGCATCATTGAAACGAGCGATATCGCTCGTTTCACATTGATTTATTGACCGATTTCTGTGACGACGAATCGGATCTCCCGACACCAAATTTTCAACATGAGCACACACACCACACAGACACACACAGACACACACAGACACACACACACACATACACACCACACAGACACAGACACACACACATACACACACCACACAGACACACACACATATACACACCACACAGACACACACATACACACACCACACAGACACACACAGAGAGATACACATATGCACATAATCGACAGACATGCAGAACAAAACACTCACTATACGATAGCGTGTACGTAGACATACAGCTGAGAGGGACACGTGACACTCACTGTACGGAATGAGCAAATAGGGAGGGTAGTCACGAAGCTGACACACCTGAGTGACGATCCTTGTGATAGCTGATTACGGGTAATTCTGGAAGATTCCGTTCGATCAGCCACAAAATGAAGAAGCCACCAAAGTTAAATGTTTGACGTTTCAGCACACTGCTGATGATTTGAGTGGACAAAGTCTTCCCAGGGTCATTTCCTATCCTTGTCGACCTCTCTTAATCATATGTCTCTCCACTTGAATGAAACACTGTATACTTACCTCTTGATTTCTTCCAGTTATTTTGAACAAAGAAATGGATTAGTTTGTATGATTCACACAAATCAAGGACTGCATTTGTTATTGGCCAGAGAGACATTCTGTTTTGTTGAATGAAATTTAAAATTATCAAATGAACAAGGTGTGACCTTTAAGGTGGAAAATGAAGGGTCAAATCTCTTCGGTTCGTTCCTTCATATTTCATCAAAATGAATCAGAATTTGACAATTCATTCCTAAAGAATTGCACTTTCTGGTGGTTTCGTTTAGAGGCACAACACTGCGATAGCATTCAAAAGTTTCCGGAATGCTCTTCACCTCTCTTCCCGTTCCAAACTTCTAAAGCACTGCCGGTGAATGAATGCTATGAGCATTTCCACCAGCGTTTGAGGCACTCATCATCTATTTGCAAGAAATACGGATTGGTTTCCGGAAAGAAACAGAAAGCAAAGAGTCAACCCAACGTCATTCCATACGGCCATTCTCACTGATTATCAGAGCTCATCAGAGGTTCCACTCATCGCTTTATGGATTTACTGCAAAACTTTTTCTTCTACTGATCATTTGTCACCTGTCGCGTATTACTGCTGCTACTGGCAAGATTCTGTCACATGTCATCGGAGTGACAGCTAACACAGATCACACGAGCTTGAATCAAAGAACATTTAAATTCAGAAGTATCATTTCAATTATGTGTAAAATAGAATGACTGTTTCATTTCATTTCCCGCAAACTGTCATAAATTTCATGGAAACTGTAGGAGGTCGGAAAACGGTGTGATGCGTTGAGTTCCCTGAAATGCTTATCGTTTCTTCAGCTGTTAAGTGTAACTTCAATTCCTGTTAACGTCGCTATTTCAGGACGGAAAATATGAGTGTATTCGAGTTAATTACTGAAAGCAAGCGGAGCCGAATCACTTCACAGGTACACTTCCCCGCCACAAACGAACTACCCTGACAACTTCCAATCTTCACGTGCCCTCAAATTCAAACTCGGCCAGTTCAAAATAGCAGGACATACCGTAGCATTCTAAATTAACTGCTCACAGGTGGTATTGTAGCTACTAATATGGTTAGGACGATAATTTCATAAAATTGTTGACTGGTCAAATTCAGTTTGGGAAGCACAGGTATTTTCTAAAGTACTCATTAATCGATACTGGCAAATTCCGAATTCACTGAGAGATTAACAGTTTCATTGGCCCACATCAGATGGGCGTTGTCAGTCAAAGGCAAACGACACCTACAGTGATATACCGGACATACAGTTCTTTTACCGAATATTATAATAGAGCACCTGAATGGCCGAATGACCGGAAGTATCGCTCGGAAGTCGTCGTTTGTGACTGGTAAATCTGTCCATTTTCAAAGATTTTTTTACATTAAAATTGAAATTGTGGAATGGAATTGATGAGGGCTCTATGGATGAAAGGTGGATAAAGCAAAGAGAAGGCCTCTGCAAGCAGTCTGAACCGCCACTTTTCTGTGCATTTCCACATACAGTACGTGCAGGTTGTCAGCGGTCTCTCCAACCTTCCTCCTACTCCATCCGGTGGACAAGGCTCCCGAGAGATGCCAATAACTGCTGCAACACTACTCACGGTCGGGTTGTGCGGGAAAAAACTTCCGGAGCTGTGCAGAAGCTTCCATTTACCGGAAGCTCGAAGTGAGTTCCCACCGATGAGATGAATCTGTGATATCATTTACTGATCCGGTTTAATCCGGCTAACCGACTAACGTCCGTTAAAATACATACAAACGCGTTTGTTGATCGCTGAACGACTACGGCGGGACACCACAACAACCACCGCTTAATCACTAAAAGACGTATGACAACATGTAACTAACTGCAGTTTCGTGCCTTTTGCTTTTGCGGGAAATATCGAGAATTCTGGGATTTTTCATACTGTCATGTAGCCAACAAAATGAGCTATCAAATGATGTCTGATATGACCCTCCTTGATTAGCGCTCTGTCAAGTTAGAACGTTTTTTTCAAAGTAATTCGAAACCTGTCAGCGAATGCCGAAATTGAATTCAAATTTCATTTCGAATTCTAATTTGTTTCGAACTGATTCTTTTCAGTTCCGATGATTAACCCAAAAGTAGTGAAGAACTACGACTCGTAATGAGTAATTTGGGTGTGAAGCGACCTTCTTGCAGATTACTTGTAGCGAACCTTATAGCGGTGTGGAATAAATTTCAAGCGTTAGAATTAAACAACAGAACCCCGTTGCGTAGAGAAGTGTGCCTATTTCTCGACCTAGTAAGTCTATGTCTTCCTCGAGAGCCCAGCTTATTACCTTGGTACTTTGTTCAAGTGCAATGAGGCTCACGGCAGAGATGATTAATTAAGCCTGAGCAGTATGAACATCACATTTCTTCCGGATATTCCGTGACTTATAATCGCTTGTTTCAATGAGACTGACAATTGGCTTGCACCCGGAAATACCAGCAAATCATTTTCCCACCACGGTTCCTCTGCTTTTCTTGACATTAAAGACGCAGTTTTGGCACAGAAATTCGTTGAAAACCTTGAATTTTCCTGTTATTTGTTTGGTTCTCTTGAATGCTAGGGTGTGCTCCAACGATGACGTGCATGTACAAGACCTGGTACATGCGAATCATGATGAGCAAGGGTTTCTGGCTCATGGACGAAGCACAGAAGTGTGACGTGCAGACGACGCTTTACAATAGCGGACCCTACAGCCATGTGGGACAAACGACAAGAGGAATCGACTTTGGTTGTTTTAATTATTCTTCCATTCCGCTTCCTAATTTGTTTGCTTGCCGTCCATGTTGTTGTTCGATTATTTCAATTTCGTTTTTCATTTTTATGAATGTTCTGTTTGTGTTTCTGAGTTACTGGACGATTTCACATACTGTAATTGTCTTAATTTTTCAAAAGTTTTCTGAATTTACTGTATCGACTTAACTTGACTTATCTTTAACTTCTTTATTGAAGGCTTTTACAAATTTTGATTGCTTCCAGTAAACAATTTCAGTTATGCAAAGTTTTCAGCTAAACTGTAAGGAAGAAAGAATTTGCGGTGTTTATTGAAAGCTTTTTAGCATAATTAATTAGGGAAACAGAAGGAAAGGGAAGGCAGCAAAGATGTCTATAAGTCAGTCATATTAATCAAAGAGTGTTAATTTCGCAAAATTGGAATAACTGAAATCCTTTTGCAATGAAAACTACTCTTACAAAGGTCACAATTGTCTTGAATGCAAATTCTCTGGGACGATATGAGAAGTAAATTGGTTTATGTAGGTCAACTGGTTCTTACTGCTTGATCTGGATGGAGCATAGCCAAACGGATTCGCGGTGAAAGAGACTGAACCATCAAGTTGGAACTAATCATTTCAACTTGATGGCTTCTGACAGCAAAGAGTAGAATAGGAAGACGAATGGATTGATCATCGATAACAGCAAGCTAATTTCGAGCAGGTGTAACACCTGAGAATGACTTAAAACAGTTGAAATTAAATGACATCAAAAGAAACCCGTGAAAATTGGCAGATGGCCTGGAAGTTAACAATCAAAGCGTTGTATAGAACATGGATAACGTGAACTACGTGGGATTCAAAAGTATTCATACATTCGCAAAATGACAGCTTTAAACGGCTTAATATCTACAACCCAAGGCAAAAGGTATGGAAAAACAAACGAGGAGTAACGATATTTCAAAATTTTCTTTACAAGAGTTTGCATTCCGCAAAACTTTTTGCCTTGCTTAAACGTTCCGGAAGAGAGAAACACTGGGAAAGCTAATTTGTCACAATAGATGAAAAGCATTGATAAATGAATGCTCCTCACAACCCTATCATGTCACATCGTTTTCCAAAAACATCAGACTAAATACAGAAAAAGGCATGAATACATAAAGGAGACATCCATTTCCGGGCTGACATAGAAGCAACAGGAAATGTTGGTCTATCTTGGCCAACACTTCAACAAGCTGAACTAAAGGTGGGTGGATCAGAGTAACTTTGGTGCTAATGAGCAAAGTGCCAAGTAGACTGTCAACGAATCACTACAGGTGAAATAGATTGAGCGAGAACAGTTGGAACAAGAAAGCTTTGTTATTCCCGTAGTCTGAGCAAAACTTTTGTTTTAATTCTGCCTTATTGTACCACTTCCTGATGTGAACTGGCATTGTTGGCTTGAATCCGGATCAGTGCTTCCAGCGGATCAAAGTGAGTACTGTTGGGATGATTTGACATCGACTCTTTGATCGGAGACAGCCGCTGCAGAACCTGTTCCGCAGCAGGTCCTTCTAACCAAGGCCACTGCTCACAAACGAAATCAGTTGGATCTTCGAAGCTTCCACATCGCCCAAGCACCTTTACACCTGCAAGCAATGTACACAGCTGGAGAGATATGTCTTGAAAACATTGATTTATACTTGACTCTTCACACTTGCACCATCAAATTCCTAGCTTCAATTAAATTTCCATTTACTTGTTAAGATATGTCTTGCACGCAAGTTAGCTAATATATGAATGAATGAGTGAAGGTATTTCGTTACACTGCTGCCAATCATTCTAGGTTGCACCACACCACCCTAATCTGACGATGTAATTTCCCAGTCATCCCGACTTATAAGCTTTTAAGCTTGTGCTTACATTTTAATCCAAAAGCACATGAAAGTAATAACCTTCTTTGGCAACTTTGATCATGTATGGGATTATCATTTGATTCCATAATTTGATGAACCAATCGCGTGATTGCGCAACATTTAATGGACATTGCAAGAAGAGACGTGGCCCTATTGTGACATCTCGAGAATTCGCTTTCTCGATGAACTGTAATCGCTATTTTAACGTAAACTTTCAAGTGTACTTTTTAATAAACGAACAGATTTTGAGCTAACAACCCGCACTATTACTCACTTTCTTCAAATTATCTCGGAATATTTAAGAAGGGAAGAAAGCAAAGCTAGAAACATTTCAGTGAGGTTAAACAGTGGGAAACAAAATCGAACTCACATACCGAATTCACAGATGACAAAACTCGTGGTAAGAACTCAACGACCCGGAATATTTCTGCTGATGACCTTTCATCGCCACCAAATTCTCTTTCGAAAATACGACGTCGCAAAAATCGTCCCATATACCCACGAATTGCATCCATATTATTCGGTAGTAAAAACATTCGAAAATTATGCCGAATCTGAAAAATTCGAACTCAGAGGGATGAAATGGGATAAATGCCGTCATAAGCGACTCCCGGGAAATCGCTTTCCCAATGAACAAACGCAACTTATTCTTGCGGTCCTTACATTGATTTTGAAGTGCAACAACCTATACAGTACAGTGCAGCTGGAGATGATCAGCGAGCGAATTATTCGCCAGCATATCTACCGAAACCCTACATCAACTACAATGCTCTATCTTGAAAAAAGAAAAATTGCCTCTAATTCAGGCAATTGCGATGCCCTGTTTACGGTACAGATAACATATGGTCCTTCTTTGGATGGCGTGTCTACGGTACTGAGCGATGAACTCAGGAAAGCGATACGGTGTCGCTGGATGTTGTCCAGCAAAATGATCACGGGTTTTGTGGATCGCAGCCCTGATTCGAGTTGTTTCTGTACCTGAATTAAGCAGGAAATGGAACTTGAAAAGCTGGAAAAGTAATGCTAAATAATTAATTTCAAAAATACGTTCGCCGATTGAAACTTTCTTGCTTGCTAGACTCCCTGGAAAGTATGGAAGAAGCTGAAGCTTAACCACTGCCTACTGCTCACCTGTGCCATATTTCGCTGATTGCAATCATCACTGATTTTAATGTCGACGATGCTATTCTGCAAAGTTCCACCAACTTCAATGCATAAATATCGAGCAAGCAGACGTGCCAAGTTCGATTTACCTATTCCGGTGGCGCCGAAGAGTACCAAACGACGACTGTGCAGCAGTGCCTTCAGCAAAAGGTCAATAGTTGACCGAGGAAATAAACAGTCCATCACAAGACCGTCCACACTTTGCTGTGCCACACCTGCAGCAATCGTCAATTGATCAAACTACATATAAAGTAATTATCATGTATGAGAGTTGCATTCAAGAGAAAATTATAAGTACGCAAATTATATACAAAGAACATATACACAATAATAAAAGATGCTCTGTGCCGTTTCAAAGAAGACAGTTATGCAGTGAACAGAGTACGAGCACTGTCAAATGCAGCAATTGAACTTGACGTATTATTTTGACGGAAATTTTCACTTTCTTAGAATTAATATTACTATCAATTATGATGTGAAATCAAAAATCTTTCTGGGAGCAAGGAAACTTCTGAAACAATGCACTATGACTGACTTCAGCAATTTAGCAAGTAAAAGGAAGTTCAATATTTTCTAAGAATTTAAATGTTGTATAAACATGATTTAAATAATGTAGTCGCAATTAAAATGACTCTTAAATTTACACATCAACTTGTTAACATTTCAATATGAACTCTTCGGAACCTACTAGACGGTATTTCAGAGCCCTAATCCAAAGCGAAATTTCGAAAGTGCTCAGAGGAATTAAATTTACCTCTCAAATAGATCCGTATTTCATGACTTTGTGTGAGGACATCAGCTGGTATGGGTGAGGGGGCGGAATTGGTTTCAATATCCCGAACCAAATCACCGAATTCATATCCAATTATTGATTCGCGACTATTCAACTCCAAAGCCTGACTCGAATCAATCTTCCGCATATAATCCTAGAAGTGCACAGGTCAGCAAAATTCAAACAAGCTGTGATGATCGCTCAAAATGGAGAGCAAATATAGAAGTCAAATAGACGACGACCACTGAGCTGTCTCATCAGAGATACAGCAATGGATCAATTCAGCCGAGAACTGTACCGATCACATAAAATATTCAAGACTAAACATTAAATTAAGTGTTAAGGGGAAAAGTACATCAAAAAGTTTGAACAGCTCGGCGTCGAAATTTTTCCAGGTGGTAGATAGAGATGGGAGTGGTACAAAGCCGATGGATACTTCGCCAGCCAAAGACCGTGGTCGTAACAAACCACTGACGTCGACGCTCACCGTGACTTTTAAACCATTCAATCCTTCTGAAAGATTCTTTAAGCGATCAAAAGGTCATCTGCTACACGTAACTGAAATACTAGAAATAATTTTGTAGGACCAAATGTTATACATTATCACCACCAGCAGTATGGAATGAGTGCCGTAAATCCGGAAGTCTATAATAGTCCAGGAATGACTAGGGAACGTCAGGAATGACAAGGTGAAACAGATGCTTGAAGCTTACTTCCAGCTGAACATCGCTCAGTGCTTGGCGGTGCTTCATATACAGGATCTTCATCCAGAAGAGTTGGCAGAGAGTGCTGTGAACTGGTCCGACTTTCAGCTCGCATTCGCCTTTCCAACATTGTATAATTTTGCTTCAAAATTTTATTTTCGTTCTGCAAAAACTCGATTGTCATGCCATCTCTCGCTAATGTACCTCCTCGTCACCTTCACGGTCAACCACTGAGACCCAACCTATCTATATCATGCGCTATGAGACCCAACCTATCTATATCATCCTATGAGACCCAACCTATCTATGTCATGCGCTATGAGACCCAACCTATCTATATCATCCACTATGAGACCCAACCTATCTATATCATCCGCTATTCCTGTTACTTCATTTACTACACCTTAAATGGACTGACAAAAAAAGTTTTTTTACTTTTAATTTATTAATCGTTTCCTTCAGTATATCAACCTCACGTGCTTTGTCAAGCGCATCCAAACGTACGTCAGTAAGTGCCGAATCTTTATCTTCGAGCTGCTTTTTCAGTTCCACTACTTGCGGTACCGTTTCCAGTTCGTCCAACCTGAAATGGCACGAAAAGCTTCTTCAAAACTTCACTAATTACTATAAATTTATCATATCCAAAATCGGTCTTCACTGCATTTTCGGAAATAAAATTTTAGAAATCAACCTGCTAGCACTTCCCGAAATAGGTTTCAGGTTTGACGGTGAACCGGAAGTATGCATCGGCGAATTCTCAGCATCTGACATCGACGAGGTTTTTGCTTTCTTGTTTTTCGTGAATTTAGAGAACGAACTTCTTATCTGAAACCGTGCAAATATCGGTGAAGGACTGTTTCATCAACGAGAACACTTCCTGTTGCAAACATATCAGTCATCGATGGAAGGAAAAGTAAAACGTAACAAAACAACAACAACATTCCACAAGTGAACATGCAAAGTAAACAACTGACGATGTGTAAACAAACAAAATGTTATCCAAAATTTTAGTAAAAGATGATTCAACGACAGTTGATGAGGATTACCTGGCAATCAACGCTTGCTGTCTGTAGAAATTGATGAAAATTATTTTGGTAAAGGTAACGATGTAATGAATTCAGAAGCAGTACTTAATTCTAAACGTGAGTTTACGTCAACCTCACAAGTCTGTTTCATTTCCTGATAATTTCGTTCGATCAATTCGAGCGACTCAAACGGGAACAGTGTCACTGTGATAAGCAGAAGAAGAAAATAATAGCTGTGGTGCTGTTTAAGGAGCACATGTCTACTGATTTTCATTCAAAATTACGAAACTTTAAAATGTCTGTGGGAAAGAAACTCTCCACCATCACTCACCCAACTCTTCTTCCCTTGTTTGTCGAAACTATTCAAGCTGCTTTTATCCGTCTTACTTCCCTTACTGGAAGAACTCATCGATGATCGATGACTGGTGACACTTTCTAGTGACGGATGTCGCAGTAATTCACCCGCACCATTTTGCTTAAACAAAAAATATGCAAAAACCCGAAAGAAATTACTGGACATCCTCTCCCCCTTCCCTTCGCTCTTCTAAAAGCAAATTTTGGGCGATTTTAGTTTAATTACAAGCAAAAATCTAATGTAAAACTGACCGTTTGTGGCGATGAACCTTTACGCGGTGTGATAGTGGCACTGCCGGCGACGTTACCAGCACTGATACTCATCAAACGCAGCTGCTCAATCTCGGCACGCAGTTTCAGCACTTCATCCTTCTGAAGAACCCATTCTACAGTGTTGAAAAGTTGATAATTTGATGTTATCAGTTAATTCGAAATTTATCCTTTCAATGACCGGTCACCCAGCATACGACAATGTCATGAGCGATGAGCGATATCTCAGTTATGCAAATACCAGCTTTCAATGCAGGAAGGACCGTAAAATCTCTCTCGGATACTTTGATTGTCTTCTTCGAGACTTTCTCGAAAGGATAAGGTCAATCTGTTACTATAAAGGTTTGGATAATCTGCCCCAGATGCCTTGATTATTTAAGCTACCATTCTAAAAGCAACAATGGCCAAATAGTTCACACCTCGTGCTGCTAGAAATTCATTAATCAATTTGAAAACCTTGAAAGACATCCTGAGATATCTCAGAGGACTTTCTAAAAGGTTTTGTGAGATCAGAAGAGGATTACTTTGAGCTGTGATTTATTTTGCAGGTTTTCGACATGTTTCGACATGAGTTGCAGTTTGGACTCGAACACTTGAATGACATGATGGTAGCCATCATGCTTTTCATTCAATTTCGTTATTGTATTCCGATACGCTTGCATCTCTCTGTTTAGCTTTCGAATCTCCGCCTCGTATTTCTCTTCTACCTAAACTGATTTGCAAAAATATCTAAAATATCGCTGGTTGAAAGTGCAGAAATTGTCAGAAGAAGTGGAAGCAGAAGGGATCTTTCAAATCCGCAAATATCGAGTTTCATTGCCATCGATTGCAGTAAGGTGCAAGGTAGGTAGACTCAGTGCAATAATTCATGAATAAAATAAATAATTGAGCTGAAAGTCATGGACGGATGGAAGGATAATAATAATCATACCAACGATAAAATATAGAAGAGAAGGTTGTGGACAAATTTAAATTTGAACTCAAAACACATCAAAGCTCAAATGTCCCAAGATATATACCGATGAGTAGAGAGAATTGGATGAAGATGTGAGGGATAGTTGAGGATCACTTGCTTCAGCTGGAGAACCACTCGGTGATAATTTGGATGTTGCGGAAAGATAGCCGGATTCCGCATAGCGAGACGTTTTCATTTGAGGTGTTCTGAATTTAAATCCGAATCAGTTCAACATTTTTAACAAAACATTGACAAAAAAGGAGGGGAAATGCTTTGAACATGCATTTCAAAATTATTGAACAAATTACCTCTACTTCCCACTGCTTATATAACTGTCCTGCACGTTCCAGACGTACCGATTAATTTTACATTAACTTCACTTTTTCTCTGTTGGCAGGTAAGATGGGACAATTTTCCTCTCTCGGCAGGTAAGATGGGACAATTTTACTCTGTCGACAGGTAAGATAGGAGGTGACACTGACTGCTTAAATAATCCCACCGTGTGTAATAAATTAATTAGTTGGAAGCAATTCTTATCTTTCTTTGTACCAAATAATTTCTTCCTTTATCAACTCACATTTTCTCAATCAAAAATACGCACATACCTTCCGCCATCATCGGAAAGTTTGTGAAGCTGCAGATTTGCATCACGATGAGCATAGGTTGCATATGCATTTTCCATTTGTAATTTACGACTTGACAATGAATTTCCTAAAATTTGCAAAACTTCAGCAAAAACAAGAATTTTTCGAAACTTGGAAAACAAAGACTTTGAATTTCAAATATCGAAAATAGAATAGTTTGGAGCAACGAGTTAACTTTGTGGAAAGTATTGCAGAAAATTTCGAACTTATATCAAACAACATGTTTGTCCGCTTGCAGATTAGTAATTAATTAATTGACTAATGCATCATAATAGCGGGTGGAGCGAAGTGCTCTGTGAGGTCACTGCCAAAGGGTGAAATGAGTAGAAATGTGATGTCTCTTACGTGTTGCATCATCCCACTACGTCGGAACTGCAGCGGCACTTGCAAACAGCAAAACAACATGCAACAACCGGACATTTGCATTTAAAGAACACAGTGGTTTTGGAAGAAAGAAATGGAAATTGAGCAGTACAAAATAACTCTTCAACAAACATTGGCAAAAGCTAATTGACAGAGTAGAGTAAGTGCGTGGTTAGTGAGGGGGAAGGAGAAGATAAGATTTATGATGGTGACAAAAGCATTTTGCAACATTCCTGTGAGGTGGTCCAGCTCAGATGGTCATCGTGAATGGCGAAGGGTTTGAAAATGATCGGTTGACTTGCACAAGTTTCAAGTGACAAAGTACATTGTCACCCGATGGGCATTGATAGCTCGAACATCTGCACTGAGTTGCTCATCGAGTGACCATAGAGCGGTGAGAGTGCCATAAGACGAAATGAGCAGATAAGTAAACAAATCTCTACTGGATGACCTATGTGGTAGCGATGACCTTCAGCAAACGATCCGTCTCATGATGATGATGATGATGATGATGGCGGAGATGACAGAAACCTTTACGAAAATTCAGCATCATGATGGTAGTACTGCTGTGAATAGATTATTTGCAATTAAGTATACTGACAAGAATGATGATAATATGATCGCTGCAAGGACCTGTTCGTCTACCAGCAGGATTCTCGCCGATTGACGGGATTTCTGCCGCAACGCTTAGCGGTATGTGCTTGATGACCATTTTCGGGTTAGTCGTAAGCGGTGAACGGCAACCCATCCGATACTTGGGTGTATTGTCAGGTGTTGAAGGCTGCGGACTAGCACTGCTTGATTCTGAGCCGCTACCAGGAACCAAAACCATCGACCGCGACATTCCGGCTGAGGAAAGCGAAGCTGTTCGCCTAGCTATAAAAGTCATAAGCAAAGGCAAAATGAAAGATAATTATGGTTGCTGAAAAATTTAGTATTGCACAGGTAAGTCAGATGGAAGGTAAGTCAGAGGTGAGAGATGCACAACAAAGGCTGCCATTACCACATGGTCCGGTCAGTTTGGAGGGCCACTCAAATAAGTGAATATTACAAAATCTTTTATTAAAAAGAAAAAGTTTTAAGAAATTTATCAACTTTAAGAACTAAATAGACATCTATTGCGGACCAGCACAAGCCAAACTTTGCTACAAAGCTGACCATGGCCATCTATTAAATTGAGAAAAACACAAAATGAGCAAAATTATCGCTGATTTAGCAGCTATATACCCGGGACAGATTTAACTTTGCCAAATTCTCGAAAAGCTAAAAAAAAGCCGACTTTGTTAAAAAAACGTGCAAATGGCGCCAAGCCGTGCAAAGTAGTGACTTTGTTCTTTTCGATAGTAAAATCACTGTGAAATCATTCAGTCTTTGCAAGTAACAGGCAAATTGAGGGATTTGTCACTAAAATTGAAGCTCATCTTGCACTGACAAATAAAATACCGAACTCCTTCGAAACGACACAGTCATCATGAACACTGCGGTGAAATTGCATGAAATGCAGTCAAAGTGGTGGGAAGTTGATGCAGTACTGCAAATTACTCCCTTTCATCTTCAGCGATCATTCGATAAGAAGTAATCCATCTAGGAGTGGAGCGGAAAAGGATGCATGTGAGGGAGAATGAATGGGATAGTTTGAACTTGCAATTCACCAATGTCTCCAACACTACCACAGTACAAGTTAGAAGTAAGCAAAAGCTTTACTTTCAATTATCACAATGATCCTTTTCTCTAATGACATTTATGCTTTCATCATTAAAATGAGAAATTTCCAATTGAATTATTAAAAGCACTTGAGTCTTGCAGATCGGTACGGAAGTATTGTCAATGGAAAGGAGCAAAGGTGCACAAGTTTAAGTTCAAATTTCAAAGAAATGGAAACGAACCAGCTACACTGTGCCTGTTTGCCAGGGCATGCTCGCTATTGTGCTGCGCCGACGGTAACTGATGTCGATTGGCGGAGACACGTCGAGGACTTACCATCGCCAAAGTGGCAGCAGATGTTTCCTGTCCTACTGCCGCTAACCTGAAATAAATTATTTGCTTCCATTAGGAATCACAATAAACACATTTCATTCATCTCACTTATAGTTTCCCACCAACCACTTCTGCTCCTTTTCCACATTTCCGGTTATTCCATTTCCCTTCCCTATCCTTCCCAATCATTCCCGACCACCGTTACTCATGGAAATGTATTGCTGACACGCAGTGGGCATCAGGAATTCCAGTGGTGGCTGTGCTTTTGCAACGTAGAACCGACAAATCTCGTATGAAGTGATGTCCATATCACATCAGTAGTGGATTGTTTCTTTCTAATTCTAACAACCTTTGACCTTTCCTCTTCTGACTCCAATTATTAATTATGGAAACTAATCGCTTCAAATGACTGCAAAAACATCGCACCGATATGGATGTTCATCGTTTAATCGATAGTAATTCATCAGATGTGTCTTCCGGTCCAAGGACTGGTATCCGGCAATCGATGAAAATCCTGAAGAAAACCGCAGCAATTCTTTCTAAGTTTTGGTTCAAGTCAAAAATGAAAGGGGATGAGATTTATTCTTCATCTCCTTCCTACAATCGAAATTGAGAAGTATTTAGGAAATCTCGGGAAATTTAAATTAATGACTTCAGTGGAAAGGATGTGGTCGGGAAACATCGGTGCATTTCAAGTTTCCGCTAGCAGTGTGTACTTTCTGGTTATTTTCCAAGGGAGTTTGCAGTGGACGAGATAAAGTGATTGGGGACGGGAAGGACTTCATTTCCCATCCATTTCCTTTCTCCCCCACCCCTCTCACTAAAGCCGTTTCACTTCACTCGCTAAAACGTAGGGGTCAGACTAAAGTTAAACAAGTTCGTTTCAACGACTGGTAATGCCCACGATAAGCTGTAGCAAGCAACGGTCGCTGAGAAATTTGTTGCTAATAATAACATCTGTCACGCATCCTGGGAGTGACGAAAAGACTTTTCTCTTCAAGTTATTCCCTTAAGCAGAAATCTTATTTTGCACTTCCGCACTACTTACACTTTTCAATTTAATTTCCAAAAAGGAATTTAAACATTAATTAACCCCTCCTGAGGTTTAATTCTTAGAAATGCAATTTGAATACCGATTTACTGATTGACTGAAATGGCTGCACTTAGATTGACTGAAACGATCTCATCTCACTGAGAATTTCAGCAATGAAAAGAAAGTGAACAATTTCTGCTTCAATCAGTTAAAGACCATTAAATTACCGTCGAAGTTTGAGGTAATTTGGAAGAAATCTGCAAAGGTAATTTGGAAGAAATCTCCTCTCCCTTCTCTTCTCTGTTACTTTGCACGAAACTTCAAAGCTACCTGGTCCAGCCTGAGCTTGATGATCCTGTTTGGATGACATACGTGACGATACACGTGCTGAGCCACTCCTCACACACAACGTATCGCCGTCGTCACTCAGAGTCAGCTGCGGCACAGGATGTCCACCACGCAGCGTATGATAGATGGCGTGCTGCCCGCATTCCGTGTACCGTGGGGAAGCCTAAATGAACATTTAATTATTTCAACAGCAAATACTGTCTGAAAAATTTTTTAAAAAAACTGGGAAATGGCCAGGCACAGAGTGATTTAATGAAAGAAAAGTATGTGGGATGATGTCCATTTGACAGTGAGGTAGTAGCTGGACAGCTGGATGTATCACCGTCGGAACAAAGAGGACAAGGGAGATTGGAACTGAAACGCAGTGGAAATGTTTGAAAAAAGAAGAAGGAATCGGACAATAGCAGCAGCAGCTGCAGCCGGAGCAGTAGCAAAGCAGCTACAGCATTGATTATCGGCCTAACATTCGTCGATGAAATGGTTTGGTTTGCCTGGTTGTTTTGATGGAAGTGGCTCTGCACTTATCATATTAAGCAATAAGAATGAGCTCTTTGATCTGAGCAGGTGTGAAGGGGTAGTGCCAACCATGCAAAGCATTTCCAGGAAAAACTAATGCCAACTGATCAATGCTCCGATAAAACCAACGGAGAATGAACGTCTCCGTCTTCCGCCCTTCTCTATCAATGGTATACTGCGATGTCTGTGAATTAATTAATCAATTTTTTATCTGACTTTTCAAAGCATTCTGCATGAACTTCCCTTCTCGACTTATTCACCCCAAAGGAAGAAGGTAACTTATCGGAAAGCACAATTACTTCAAAGGCATCTCTATCAAAAAGAATATCCAGCAAATTACTCAGAAAATAAAATTTATCGAACAGTCGAGAATACCTTTTCAACCCTTTCGCCCACATTTGTAAATTTTCTTTTCTCATCAATCAAAATTTGCCTTGTTCAAAGCTTACCTGAGTAGTGCAAGCAGTTCCACGATTACTTGTACGACATTTCTGCAGTAACTGATCGATATTTTCTCGTTCCAGCAAATGACGTTGCTGTAATCGCAGCACATTTGAACTGGCGCCACTGCCATGACTTGCACTACGTTTCGCGTGCACCTGTGGTTGTCGCGTGGTAGTGGTTGTGTACTGCTGCTGCTGCTGATGATGATAACTGCCTAATTTACCGTACGGGACAGCAGCTGCTGATGTGGTCACCATCGGATAATCGGACAATGAACTGTAAAAGCGAACCATTCATTCGGTATGAGCCAGCATTTACTGTTACCTTTCCGAAGTTGAACTTCGGATCACACTGATATCTACGTGCTAATGCATTGCATGCAAGCACGCTAGTGCATCTCCGACATGATTTTTCTTTGATGAGAAAAGGTAGGAGTGTGCACCTGTGATACCTGCCACAGCACCTGCTTTCTCCTGTTCTCCACTATCCTGCCTAACCTATCAGTCCTTTGCTGTCCTTTATATCTTAGTCGTATGTAACGGCTTCTATTCAGCTCCCTCTATCATCTCCATTCCATCCCTTCCATTACGCTAAATTTTATTGATAAAATGATAAGTTCCATGAATTTAAATTTCACTTTGCTCAAAGATTCAGGTCTTTTACAGAAATATAAAGTAAAACAACGGTAGTGCTCGCCGTAAAGCTGTGATGTATGGATGAAAGGAAAGGTAGGATTTCACCTCTCACGCGAGAAATGAGTCAATCAGGTGTTTTTCCTCACAAAAAATGTGCCGTAAACAAACCTTCCCGTAAGGTCGTCTGTTGAAATATCCTCGAAATTTTCCGATATTCCGCTTGACAGTGATGAGCTATCCTCAAAACTGAAAAAAGAATATCAAAACTAATTAGTGCTTCAAAGACAATGGAATACATCAAAGAAAAATGTCATTTCCGAAAAGAATCAGAAATTAAAATGAACAGCTAATGAGAGAGAGAGAGAGAGAGAGAGAGAGATAGAGAAAGATCCTGAATGAGTGATATGCGATATCTGAGAATATCCTCCTCGTTCTGGTACTTACAATCGATTTTGTCTTGTTTCATTTATTTATTTGCTAGAATGAAATGAGATTTGATTAGCCAATTGATGACACAAAGATGCACCATCAAGAATAAAGGTCAACTGATCATATGCGACAACTGATCTAAATTACTCCATGTGAACCTGAAGAGCCATCATTAGAGCGATTCGAAGGATCGTCCGGACTCTGCTGGCCCAGATTTGCCTTAGTTTCAAATGCAAGAATGAAGCAAATTGTTAATTCCTCTGAAGAACCAATAGTAGAAATTGGGCGGGAGAATCAGGAATTTGAATATGGGACTTCCGAATACAAGCTGACAAGCCTTTGGAGCACAATACCCCAGATATCATGATTGTCGAGAAGGAAAACTGCACATCATAGACATTGCCATACCGGGTGACGGTGGAATTAATGGGAAGCAACTGGAGAGAATCAATCGATATCAGGACATAAGACTTGAACTACGGAGACTGGCATAAACCGGTACAAGTGGTCCCAGTGGTAGTCGGCATACTGCGTGCTGTGTCCAAGGATCTAAGCAAACACTTGGACAGAATCACCATCAGCCAGCTGCAGAAGGTCACCAATTTACTGGGATCTGCTCGCATCCTTCGCCGATACGTCACGTAGACCTAAACGCTTGGGAAGCGTCCGACTAGTGATATGTGCGATGCTAAATGCAGCATTGTAACATCAGTTGCTGTGTGTGTATGTGTGTGTGTATGTGTGTGTATGTGTGTGTGTATGTGTGTGTGTATGTGTATGTGTATGTGTATGTGTGATTCGTGTCTCAGCATAATGTACTGGTTAGAATTAAAAAACGATTTGCATTCAATTTAAATCTAAAAATTTACCCAGCTTTTCAACAAAAAATTAATTTTTCAAATCGTTATTTAATTTTGTTTTATTTGCACAAATTCTATCTGCATCACTGCTTTGCAGCTAACTTATACATTCATTTATCATCATTCCTCTTCAAGGGAATATCAGGTGGGAAGAGGTAACAGATTAGCAGAGTTTTGTAAAAGAATTTTGGGTTGAAGGATTGTACGGTTCATTGTACGTGTACTGTGGGGGACTTCCCGATAAAGCTTATTGCTACCTCAAACATGGGTTATTAAACCTTTATCGGGTAGAATGATAAACAATGAACGGGTTGAAAATACGAACACAGTGTGTAGGAACAATTAAATGAAATAGGTAAGGAACAATGGCCAAAAAACATGGATGGATAACTGAACTAAGTGACTCTATACTGCTCACATTTTTATTATTAATTATCATTAATTTTATTGATTATACTTGCATGCAATTCGTATTAATTAAATTTCTAAATTTAATCGATGTATGAGAAAATGATTAAATATTACAACCATCATTATCATTTTTATTATTATCATTTTTTTACGGATATTTTCCGATTAGCTCTTTTTCATTTAACCATATTTATATTTCAGTTAGCCATGTATGTGATAGGCCTGTTGCAGATCTCTGAGGCGCCTATGCATGCAAAAAAAATCTGCTATTAGTATAAATTGATCGTGCCTGAATGTGTGCCTGGGAGCCTCAGAGAATATAGGGCCTTAAGGCCATGTATGGCCTCACAATCCATTATTACTACACTCTTCTTGGCTAATTGGTTGGAAATAAAAGGCGAGCTGGGCTGGGAACATTCAATTAACATCAACACTGTGACTAATCAAATATTCCTCTCGCTCTCTTTCATTCTCTCCTTTCTCTCTCTTCTCATTCTTGTTTTCACTCTCCTCTCTCTCTTTATCTCTTTCTCCCTCTCTTCAATAATACAGTAAAATAATTAACAAAAGTTTTTCTTCTCACGACACAATTGTGTAGCATCGTCTTCATGCGTTCATGTTCCATTTCCCTTCCTATATTGCCTTTTGCACTTACAGCGATTTATCTTCTTAAGTGATTTCTGTTGCATTTTTTGCTCATTTCGTCCAGGTTCATGCGACTTTTTCTCCCTACCCACCTGTCGCTATGTTCTTTCGTCGTTTGTATGTGTGTCGCATCAATCTCTCGACATGCGCATTACCCACTGGGCTATGAAGCTTCTTTTGCTGCATTCTTTTGACAAAAATATTTTCCTTTAATTTCAAAATTTTATTGAATTTTCCATGGAAAAATTCCATCACACATTACGATGATAATTTATTAATCGAAAAATTTAAAAATCGAAATTGAAATAGAATACTTTTTTTTCAAATTCCTGCAATATTTTTTTGGATTATTTCATTTTGAATATTATTAGCATAAAATGTTATTATTTGTTGACATTATCGTTGTCATTGTCATTATCACTGTTATTATCATTGTCGTCGTCATCACTGTCACCATTATTGTCACTAACATTCATTCATCAATAGAATTTCATCAATAATCTTTTGCAAAACAGCCAAGTTATTATTAATTCATTAGACGAATATTAACTTCACTTCATATGTCACAGTCAGTATCACCATCGTTCTCATGAATCATTCATTGACAGAAATTCACTAATTAATTACCTCTTTTCTTCAGGTATTTCCAACAATCACTAGCACCTGACATATTTACAATATCCATGTGGATACCTACTAGATCATCACTTTAACTTCAACCCTCGTCCAGCAACATTTCCGCCTGCTTCCTGTGTGTCACATGAGAATTTCATTTTGATCTGACTAATTGATACAGTAAATTAAATTTGGCCTATCAATATGTACAATGTTTTTGCTTCCAGAAATTTGTCTTTTACTGATTTGAATAAAATTATTGATGGAAATAATGATAATGTAAAACTATAAAAATTATTATTCGGATTATATTTATACAAAATAGTGGTTTAATCATTTCAAAAAAATTGTAAATTAAAAATAATTGTTTAGCAATTACCGGAAATAAATCCGTAATTTGGGGAATAATATTTATTTTTGACTAGATGGATGGGAATATTCGTAGAAAAATGTGTTTTATTTCTGTTCCTCCTTCTCTCTCTCTCCTTCTCTCTCTCTCCTTCTCTCTCTCCTTCTCTCTCTCCTTCTCTCTCTCCTTCTCTCTCTCTCAATGCAATTATCCGAAATCCGTAAATAAATCCATGAAAATATTAATTTTTCATTTTCTGAATGGATGAATTATCCAGAAAGATAATTTTTTTCCCTCTCTTTCTCTCGCTCTCCTTCTTTCCCTCTCAATCAATCACTACCACGCATGAATTATGAAATGTTTGAGAGGGAATACGTAGAAAAGTAATTCTCCTGATAAGAATCATAATTAACTGCTAAACTTGATTACTGTTGTAGATTTTAATTGAAATGAAAAAATTTAATTAATTTTTGTTAAATTTTGATTTAACGTTTTTTTTTCTATTTACCAAAAAAATTTTTTATTTTTATTTTAGTGCTTTACGAAAAAATAAAATAAATAAAAAATGTCATTATTTTACGAATCATACAAAGTTTTAAATGATCAACAAAGTATGCGCTTATTCAACATTATCGTTGTTGCTTCACAAATTTTCGGTTAATTTATTTCAATAATTTGATTTTTTTTTTTAATTAATCATTTCGTAAATTTTTGCCATATTTTAATAATTAATTTTGTAAAATTTAAAAAAAATTAATTTTTATTTTTTCTGTGCATATCTTTTTTTCAAAAATTAATTAATTTTATTTTTTAAAATTTTAATGAAATTTTTTATTTTTAGAATTTTAATGAAATTTTTAATAACTTTTTTTAAGGTATTTGTGCGGTTTTTCTTGTAATAACATGGATGTCAAATTTTGACGATGGTTTTACAACCACTTTACAGTTTCACTATCATCCAACATTTATGGTATTGGGAATGATTTTCTTGGCTGGTGATGGTAAGTCTCTTCTTCTTCTTTTTTTTTCTGTGACGCTAATTTTCTGTTTAATTAATTGCAATTTTAATTAAAGTATCTCTTTGGTGTACAAAAAGTGTAGATTGGTACATTTTTATGTGTGACATGTAAATCCTAGGCTATTTTTGTTTTAATTAATTTTTGTTTTATCAATTTTGATGCTAATTAATATCATTCATTGATTTGATTAAATGTTCATTGATAATTTTATTTGATGATTGTTTCAGTGTGCGAAATTAACTTTTATGATTGAATATAATTAAAATTATTTACCATTATTGATCATAATTTTGAATTTATTTTTACTTTTATTTTTTAGTTATAATTACCGAGGCAAAAGTATCATTTAAAGAATTCCCTAATTTTTCCGGTTTTTTTTTTTTGAAAATTTTTATTGATTTGGATAAATAACTGTAGCTATATCCAATAATCAATAATACAACTAGTTAAACATTTTTACAAAAATTTTCATTTTGCTCATTTTATTTTTAAATTTTACCCTTTGAAAATGAGTAATTTTATTAATGAAAATCTTTTGAATCAAACGCTTTTTTTAAATTAAAAAAAAGATTTATAAAAAAAAAAATGAACTATATGTTATTTAATAATATTTCAAGAAAAAAAGTGACAAATTCTGAACAAATTTAATGAAAATGTATTCAAAAAAATCTCTTAAATTTTTTTAAAAAGAAATCAAAAATTTTCTGCCAAATATTTGAGGAAATTTTTTGAATGATTCGAAAAAATTTTTTAAATATTTTAGACAAAAAAAAAGGATGGAAATGGGCACTTTTCAGGAATATTAGTATATCGAATATTCCGTGATGAACGTAAACGTTTCACCAAATTACTCCATCTAATCATGCATTCCGTGGTACTCATCCTTGCTATTGTTGCACTGAAAGCAGTCTTTGATTCACATAACAATCACATCGATGATAACGGTCAACCGGATCCGCTACCAAACCTTTTCTCATTACATTCATGGATCGGACTGATCTTTGTTATTGCTTTTTTCATTCAGGTATGAAATTTGTTATTATTTTTGGAATTTCCAAAGGTAAAATTGAAAAATTAAATATTAGAAATTGAAAAGTGCAGCAGGATTGCTAGGGTATCGTTAAGTTTTCGGCTATCAATGATTATCATCATAATGGACGGGATGAGAAAAAATAAAAAATAGAAATTGAACCAGAACTGTTATGATAATTTTGAAAATTTTTATGGTACTGAAATGTAACAAGATAGGATTCAAAAGTCGTGCTAAATTTCGAATTTGAAATGAATGAATCAAAGGAAGGAAGTTTAAATATATATATATATATACAATATTTGCCGAAAATGGTAGAAAAATTTATTTTAATTTTTTTAAATTATTACATTTTATTTATTTATTTTCCTATGAAATCATATTTGCTTTTGAAATCAGTGAATGATATTTAATAAAACATGACAAGATATACTCTCCTTTCTTTAATTTCAGTATTTTTGCGGCTTTACAACATTCTTCATACCAGGTTGGAGTATACCTGTACGTCAATTTATACTTCCGTACCATCAAGCATTCGGTCTTGTTATCCTTTGTTTCCTTGCTATTACAGCTTTGATGGGTATTTCTGAACATGCTGCTTGGCGTAATAAGTAAGTAATGTGAATAAGGGAATAATCAGCAAAGAAATTAATGTAACAGATAATCAACTTCTTATGTAACAGATAATCAATTTACTAAAACTACGATTACTACAATTTCTAATTACAGGTGTTGGACCGTTGATCGCGTGCTATGCAGTGAGCAGGTTGTTAGTTCTCTACTTGGTATTTCCATTATTATGTATGTCACATGCATTGTATTTATCATTCTGAATCCACGATGGCGTCGACAACCGATACCCGAAGAGGAATCATTGCATCGTTTGACCAGTATTGATTAAATCTCGAGAAATTATCGCTATCATTGCTGAATCAAAAATAATCATTTTCGTATATTATTTTCATCGAGATTTTATCAATCGCTATCATCTATTTTTTGTCATTTGAATGATGATTAATCGTTGTTAATCTTTGTCATCACATCAGTTATTATCAGTATTCTCGACAGAACTTATCGCTATCATTTTTGGGTAGAAATCATCGTTTTCTTGTATTATATTTTCATTGAGATTTTATCATATGATTGATGATTAATCACAACCAGTCTTTATCATCATATCAATCGTTATCAATCACGGAGTATTTTCAACATGAATCATGGTATGTTGATTTCTTCTCTCTCTCCCTTTTGGTGTCTGCCTTTCTCTTTTTTTTCTCTCCTTCATTTCTTTTTGTGTTTGCTAATTCATTTGATAACCAATTAATATCACAGTTTATGCGAAAATGGGTTGAATGTCTATACGGTATGATGTATGGATGAATTGCGCATGTGTGAATTAAATAATTAAAGATAATTCACATAATTAAATAATTAAATTCCAAAGACTCTTTATCTCTCGCTTTTCCTCTTTTTTTTCTCTCTCTCTCTCTCCCTCCGTCTATCTATATCCAGATTATCTCACACTGTTGAATTTTGATTGTATCATAGAAAAGTTATTAGATTTGTTAGTTATCCTTCCACTTTTTTCGATTGATCAAAAAACAAAACAATTACAATGTTTGTTTTTTTAATTTTAATTTTTGATAATTTTTACCGAAAAATCCAGGAATCATTATCAGTAGATATATGTGTATATATGTACAATATAATATATTTGAATAAGATAAGCTCTAAATTTTTGCATTAAAAAATAAAATAAAATTGCTTATTTTAAAACAATTTTATTTGCTGCTTTTTTTTAAAGCCTAAAATCACCGTGATATTCCAATTAAGATGCAATGCTCGAAAATTATAATGATCTCAATGATTACCGTACATTATTACTGCATAATTACTTACAGTGTTTGTACAGTATTTATCACTACCGTACTAATATTAATTATGCATAATGTCCATATTGATCAGGAAAATACAAAAAAAAAAATTTCTTCACTTCTTTTTTGTTCTTTTTTTATTAGAATTGAATTTTGATCTGATTATGATATTCCATTTAATACAATATTTTTAATACTGTTATTCCAGTTAACATTTCAATTAATATCAGATTTATAAAATTCAAATATTGCACAACCACCGCTAATTAATTGCACAAATTTCTATTATAATTCCAGTATTCTGTATATATTATCTTTCTTTTTCATTGGTATTACCGTTTTTTTTCCCCCAATTTCTTACGGTATTTTATGAAATACTTGTTTTCCCACATAAATAATATGAGATGTTCCTTTTTCAATTTTTTTTTAATTTCATTTTATGCTTTTATTTTTAATTTCTTGCAATTTTCAGAAATGAATTTTAGACGCAAACCATCCAAGAAATTTGCGTAAAATTAGAATTATTTGATAGAATTTTCGTTTTCAGATTACAAATGGTATTTTGTATTCTGGAATTAGGAAATATGATGATGATAATGATGATGATGACATACATTGAATGATAGTTTCAATAATGGTTCGTTAGACTTTGATTCCTCAACATTGTTCATCCTCGACGACAGAGAGTTCGAAGTTTAAATTGATGAAGTTTACTTAGTGCTTTAATTTCATCCATCCCATGATGAAGTTTGTTTAGTGCATCCCATTTATAATTGATGACCTGAATGAAGCCTGATGATTGTGAGCATTAAAGTTTGCTAAGCTTGGAGGATTGATGATTTCAACACTATGTCATCATTGTTAGTTTTCAGGCACGTTATGTTTCAGCTAAATAATCTACTGCACCCATTTCAATAATCTCAGATGTTACAATGTGATACTAATAGATTAGGAGTTACTGCATTATTCGAATACACGGATATCGATAATATGGTACCATTAAATTAGGAGCTACTAGATTATTAGAATACATGGATATTGATGACATGGCTAGGAGGTACTAGGTTGTTAGATACTACAAGAAAAAACCCCCTTCTTCTATTATAGCACAAATGGAAATCAGACAACTTTATTTGTTGATAATAATAGTCCTACAAGTCCTATTTAGTCAGAAAAACCAGGATCATCACGAAATCAGGTCAGATAAAGTTTCAACAATAATTTTTTAATATTTTTATAATTCTTTGAAATAATGTGATGGATTTGAATACATAATGATAACAATCATGATGCTGAAATGATGCTAACATTGTTTAATCTAACTTAACCATCCATCACTCCCCTCCCCCGTCCACCCATCAATTATCATTTATCACTGAAAAGTTGGAACAATAATTAATTACATTCGAAAGATTTCCATTTCTTACACACTGATAATATGTGATAAAAGATTATTTTGAAAAGTGTAAAAAATTATCTTGATAAAAATTATCACTATCACCGATTGATACCAACTGTTCATTATCAAAATGATCTCGATCAAAATTACCACTATTATTGATTGACAAATATTTACTATCAAAATTATCATCATCATTGATTAACTAACATTTTTCTCCTCAATATTATTTCTGTCATTGATTATTATCATCACAGCGTAAAAATGAATGCACCCGGTGATCAGATAATCCAGTATAATTCGGATCGCGAATTCTCGGGATTACCAATTATTATTAAATCGGATCGCGATAATGCAAAGATGTTATGATACTGATCAGATCATACTATCCTTATCTTAGGTGATAATTTTAGCACGATAGTCATAAAATTGTTCACGTCGAATTCCCGGGATCATTGTCCTTAATTCGATTCCATTGTACTTACACAGCCAAGTCTATAAGTTAATATGCTTGGTTCATTTATGATCATAATAACAATCTTCATGGTAACAATCAATGATGATGATGATAATAATAATAATAGTTATCCTTGAAAATTACCAAATATATTAGATCAAACTTTGGAAGGATATTTTCATCTTAAAACTTAAAAAGTTTCTTTGGTAAGGCCTGCTGAGTATTTGGGCAACCGGTAGGTTGGATTCATCCGATCGTTGATTCCGCTTCATCTGTTCAATCTCAAAGTACCATTAACAAACTTTCAATCATACAAAAGTGATAATTAATAATAGGCATGATCGATCAGAAGACACATGATGAAAAGATTGCAAATTTGAAGCAAACAAAGGAAAAATCAAAATAAAAAATTAGAAATCATTTGGAATTTATTTGGTTAATCAATAATTAATAAAAATGAACCTCAAACCGGACATATTCTTGCCAATTTCAATTTGTTTTATTCAATCCAACAATAAGGCATTTTTTTTCTAAAATTTTTTGCAAAATTTAATTTTTCATTCCAACATTTTTCGATCTTTCAACTTATTTTGTTTCATTATTAATACTAATTTCAAATTAATTAATGCAAAAAAATTTTTTTAAACTTTTTTACATCAATTTTTACAGAAAAAAAAAAATGGCAATATTTATAAAGGAATTAATGATTGAATTAATTGAAGTAATGAATTAAACAAGCGCAAAACCTAAGAAATTCAAAAGATTTCAACCTTTTTACATAGGAGGACAAGTAAATGATATGATTAAATTGAGGTATGAAAAAAGAAAACAATTTCAATGATCTTCATTTCAATTGAAAAAAATTAAAAAAAAAAAAGATTTGAAGCATAAAAAATTAGTGAGAAATTTAAATGAAAAAATTTCCTACATTACAATAAATTTGTAGCATTTAAATTTTGAATTTATTAATGAAAAGCTGTTTTTATTTTTTCCACTTTCAATTTTTCAACATGATACATTACCCCCTCCATACACAAATCCTTTTTTTTCTGCTTTTCAAATTAAAATTTTAAAAAAATTTCAACTATTAATTAATTGAAAAATTTTTTTCAAATATTAAACTAACAACATTTAGCTCTTTTTTTGATTTAAAAAATTTTGCAATCTTTAATTTGAATTTTATGAATTGTAATAAAAATTTCATAGTAAAACAAAAAAAAAAAATTTTCATCATTTTAGAAATTTTTGCAAATTTCTGAAGTTCCCATCACAATTTCAATTTTTTTTTTTTTTTGATTTTACAACAAAAATTTTAATATTCATGCAAAAATATTCATTCGAAATGAGAAATTCTCAAAATTTTAAAATTAAATTTAAAAAAAATTGTTTTTCTTTCTGCAAAAAAATTTCCATAATTTTTATTAAACAAAAAAGGTTTTTTTCATATTTTAATTTGAAATTAATTGAAAGGAAAAAAATTTAATTAATTTTTGCATAAATTTTTTTCATTTATTCAAAAATTTTATGTAATTTATTGTAAAATTTGCGAATTATACAAATTTTTGAACACAAAATTGCATAAATTTTTTCATTTATTCAAAAATTTGCAAATTATGCAAATTTTTGGGCGAAAAATTACATTTATAAAAGGTGCTTTTTATTGTGGCAAAAACTTAATTGTTCGCTTCTTTGGTAATAGCAGGCTTCTGGGAAATTCTGGTACCTCCTAATGGCGCAATCAGTTCCACCTGGTGACATCCACACCCAACCTGGATCAAAAATTGTTTTCAATGCTCCATACGATGACAAACACACATACCACATCAAGGTGTCACTTTAATAATCACAAAAAATTGGGGAGATGCGATATATGGTGCTCTTGAGAGATGTGATACTGATGGTACGAGATAGGATAGGTATCGTTGTGGGACATTATAGTAGTGAAGGATGTGGTGGTAGATGTGGTAATCGAAATGCATGGGAGTTTTGTGGGATATGGTACTAGTAAGGATACGGTGCTAGTAAGGATACGGTACTAGTAAGGATACGGTACTAGTAAGGATACGGTACTAGTAAGGATACGATACCATTGAAAGATAAGGTACCGTTAGATTTCATACGGTGCAATGCATGATATGATTCACGTCAATTATGGATTTATGAAATTTCAGATCACTAATGCCGGTGGACGTCGTATTGGTTGGGCAATTAAAACAACCAACATGCGCCGTTTAGGTGTCGATCCGCCGTGCGGTGTGCTAGATCCAAAGGAAAACGTTCTTATGGCGGTTTCATGCGATACATTCGATGCATCGAAGGAAGACATCAATAACGACCGTATCACCATCGAGTGGACCAACACTCCGGACGGTGCCGCGAAGCAGTTCCGCCGTGAATGGTTCCAGGGTGATGGTATGGTCCGTCGTAAGAACCTTCCGATCGAGTACAATCTCTGAGCGGACAGATGGATCATACACAACGATGGGAATATAATTTAATGAGTGAACGATCATTCTTTCCTACACAATAATTATATATATATAATATATATACATATATCTATATCTATATATCTATATATATATATGTACATATATTCCTCTCGTTTGTATTCGCAAATCATAAAAATAAATTTGTGATAGGAGAATCGATTGATTGATTGATCGATCGATCAGAATTTTCATGTGCTGAATCTTGGGAATTGAATTTTCTTCATCGTCATCATCGTGGTCCTCGTCGCACCTCAAGCAATTTGACAAATTATCTGATGGCTTTCTGACAATTCCTTTCACAATTAATCCTAGCAAAATTGATGATAAAAAGTAATTCCAACAAAAAAAAAAATAATAATAAAAATCGAAGTAAAAAATTGAATAATTGAAAGAAAAAAACGAAAATGTTCAACGAAAATATTGAAATTTGCGGCACATCAAAACATCAAGCATGTGAAAATTCCAATCCAACCAACACATTGCCAAATAATTCCTGTCAATCGTGGTAATTAAAATGGGTAATTAAAATTAGCAAACTACAAAATAATATATTAATTAAGAAAGATTTATACTGGCTTACGTTGTCATCCTAATTAACAAATTCATTAAGAAAGATGACACTGGCTTACGTTGGTATCCTAATTAACAAATTAATAGCAGCAAAAAATTACCGCATTAATCAGTAATTTAATTAAAAATTGAATGATGTAAATTGGAAAATAGAAGTTAATTAATTAATTGAAATGATGAATTGATAAGCAAAGCGAAGAGACGGTACAAGCAAATTATATGTTTAAATTAATGGGCATTTTTATCAAAAGTTTTTCAAAAAACCACTGATATTTTTCATATCAAAGCGTTGGCAAAATTTTATAAAATTTTTTTTTATTATTCAGTTATATCATGTTACAGAGTTAATCAGTAAGATAGTGATTTTTATCATCGAAAAATCATGATTCGTCTTCGTCATTCTTGTCATACACGATTGCTTTCAACCATCAGGATAGCTTAAAAAAAAAAATTGTTGTGAAATTTTAATTTAAAAAATTAAAAAAAAACCATTCAACAAAAAAAGAAATTTTAAAAATTTATAAAAGAGCGAAAAGTTTAGTACCATAATTTGACACCACTACGGTATGGTCGTACATGAGCGACTATAAAGGTACCCCTTGCACCGTAAAGCGGCATTACAATGTATGAGTGTCGTCGTCTATTACGTCTGAGCGTAGGTTTTTGTGCTTGTTTTCTTTTGCGTGTAGCACGTCGAAACAAACGTGAACGTGAGCTTGATCTATTACTGCTAGTAGTGCTACTACTTCTGGATGAACGTGAGCTATAATGAACATGAAAGTCGACGACTACGCCTGTAACAACGTGCACAGTGTGCATGTTACACTTGCAACAGAATTAATTTTTCTCGCTTGAATTGCAAATATCGCCAAGAATTTTGGGATCCGGAAAACAATAAGCGATTGAGAATTACGTTGATTCCGAAGGGTGCACGTAAATAAACCGACTATCACGTGAATTTTATCCTATAGTTATCATAAATTCACCTTGATGGAAGCGTAACACCGCGTGAAATGTTGCGTTTTAAACGTGGACTTCTACGCAAAGAACGTGATCTACGCACACGTGCAGTTACTAATGACGGCATTCGAGCTACCATTGTTGGCAGTCAGTATAAAATGGGAAATTCAACCAGCAAGTGCTAAGGAAAAATATAAGAATGACTGTTGTAATTTTTTTTTTGATATTTAAATTCTATTTTTTTAATGCAAATTTAACCACAGTTCATCGTTCCTCACGTGTTTAGAAAAGTGTTGTTGACAGCATTTTAATATGGAAATTTTCAATTATCACGTAGAAATCATGCTTATGAAGTTGATTTTTCGATATTTGTCTCGATCGTGAGTGGTCGATTTCCAACGAAGACCTTAGCGACGAATGGGTGGGTGGGGGTAAATCTAGTCGCAATAGGACGTACTCCAATGATGACGTGCATGGCTAAGACAACACCTGGTATATGCGAATCATGTGATGAGCAAGGGTTTTTGGCTTATGGATGAAAGCACAGAACTATGAAGTGTGGAAATGATTCTCTACTAATAGCATACGCTACAAGTACGTGGGACAAATGCTAAGAAAAAGAATAAATCATGGATGAAGTTGAAAATGAAAAAAATTTATTTGTGTAAATTAAAAATTGAAAATATTTTTCTGCATTTTCTTCGAATTTAAAAGCGTTTATTAATTTTGATTGATTTAATTGAAATTTGTGTCTTTGTTAATTTGCGATTCTCTTTGTTTATATTTGATTCTTTATTTAATTACATTTCATTCATATTAATTCACTTTTTTTTTCATTTAACGAAGAACGAGAAAAAATATTTGCATTTGAAATCTTTTACGGAATTTTTTCATTACTTTTTTTTTTGTACAATTATTTCAAATCAAAATTTTCCAATCATTTCTTTCTTTCTTTCTTTTTTTTTTTGAATAAATGATTTCGAATTTGAATAAAAAATTTCTTTCAAGTCGTTGGCATTAATATCTTGTGAAAATAAACAACAACAACAATAACAACAATGCAACTAAATGGTTTATTTCACTTTAAATTCTTACAAGATAAAAAAAAAATTTTCCACAAGCGCCAAAAAAAAACGAATGTATAATACGTTGAACAACAAATCACTGTGATTATCAGTAATTGAAATGTTATCATTACCGTATAGAAGGTAAATCATTACCGCACAGAAAACAAATCATTACCGTATAGAAGGCAAATCATTACCGCATAAAAGGCAAATCATTACCGTATAGAAGGTAAATCATTACCGTACAGAAAGCAAATAATTACCGTATAGAAGGCAAATCATTACCGTATAGAAGGCAAATCAGTACCGTATAGAAGGCAAATCATTACCGTATAATGTCATCATTACAGTATACAAATGTTATCTACATTATTAAAATGTAAGGGTGCGGTATTTTATGAAAATGTGAAGCCTAATAAACGGTATGTATTGTAGATTTTTTCTATTGCTGTTGCATATGCTGCAGTACGTAAATCTAAGCCAAGGTTGTATTTCTCGATAGTCTTCATAATATCCATAGCTAAAAAAATGCAGCAAATTTAATAAATTTTTTCTCCTGCTATAAAATCTGTAAATTCAATTCATTACCATCCCATTCGTTCGGTTTTAATTAATGCAAATCATTATTATTTGATTATTATATAAACGATAAACGACATTCTAAAACTTGGCAACAGAAAAAAAAAACATGAAAGTAATATTGAAAAAAAATGAAAAAAATTTTGTGTAAAAATTCTTTAGAACACTTTAATGACGTTTGCTAATGCCTTCAAGCAAGCTACCAAGTTATTTACACATCCGGAAAATTGAAATGGAAACGACAAAAATTTTTGATGGAATAATTCCTTGCTATAAAATAAACATTGGACAAAATAAAAAGAAGTGAATTGAATGTTCTTGACATTTTTAAGTGGCAAGTTATTTAGAGAACCGGAAATTTGAAGAAAAAAGCTGGAAGCATTGAAAAATGTTGTGGGAAAAATTCGTTGCAATTAACTTGTCAGATTGCATGAAATTCCGTTACGGATCCGGGGAAAGATAAGGGGAAGGTTGGGAAAAAAAAAACTTGCAAAGAATTATTATTAATTCGTATGAATTGAAACTGAACGTAATGAATGGTAATGAAATGTTAAATTGCTGTCTTTATGTTACACGAAGCTATTTATGGATTTCGAAAATTGAAATGAAACAAAGGAAATTAAATTTTGCGCAATAATAATTTGAATGAATTAGCAACCTGCCAAATTATAGGGATTGCTTACATTTTTTTTTTAACTTTTATTTTGTAGCCAGGCATAAAATGCTTTAAAACTTCTTTAAGTTCTTTAAATCTAAAAAGCGAAAATTTAATTAAACCTATGGAATACCTGATTTTTGCATGCTATATTCTAAACCAGAATAAACGATTTCCTGCTCAGATTTATGACTAATTCGACTTTTCAGTCCTTGCGATGGTTCAATCTTGATATTGCTTCCAAGTCCACGATTCAATGACTCTTCCACACTTGCTAGAAATTATTAATTAAATAAGGAAGTACAAAGATAAATTACATAAAAACAAATTGCAATGATTTTCAATTAGAAATTAGGACAAAAAAAAATTTTTTTTGACCAACCTAAGTCAAAATTAAAAAAAAAAAAACGAAGATGAAAAACGAATGCTTACCAAGTAAATCATAACTGGAATCAATTTCATGCTTTGATGTAAGCCGACCAAAACTGACATGATTTAAATTTTTTAACCATTCAAAAAATGATACCGTAACACCACCACCATTGATGAATAAATCCGGAATAACGATGCAATCATTCCGTGATAATAAAATTTTATCAGCTGCTGGTGTTAATGGCCCATTCGCAGCTTCAACAATTACCTGATATCAGGAAAAAAAAAATTTCAGGACGAAATTTTAATCACCTTTCCTGCTAATATTTCCATTTCATACTTTTATTAAATTTGTTCAATTTCAATAATTTGTTTTTTTGCTTACTCTTAACTTTTATCACTATTCCATCATTTTATATCTTTACATCAAGGTAACTTGAAGTAATTCTTTTTTTTAAATTGTAATAATTTAATTATCCGAGCATTTCCTCATTACGCTATTTTTACCACTGTATTATGCTACCTTACTTTTCTCCTCTTTTATTTGTTAATGTAGCAGGAGGAATTACTGTAATATACAATGGCGCATGGTAGCTGATGTCATCATCAAATTGAATGAAAAATCGCATTTTTTGAAAATTTAACAAATTTATACCTTAGCCTGAATTTTGCTTGCATTATTTTTGTTGACAACTTTTTCACATGCAGCCAAAATTAACACATCACATTTTTCATAAATCAATTCCCCATGTGGTTCATATGCTTTAGCTCCCGGAAAATTCTATAAATTGAAATTAAAAAAAAAAACAAACAAAAATAAATCCATCATTTTAATTAGTTTAACCATCATCCCATTCATCCATTTCAATTTTCACATTTTCTAGCAATTTTTCTCATCAATGTTTGATATGAAATTAAATTTCCAAATTCAATTTTAAAAATCCTTTTCATCCATAACCGAAGAATTCGCAATCACATCCATACTTTTGGAAATTGGAAAATTCGATTTCCACCTCAAATCTTTTCATTTTTTTTTTTTCTCTTCAAAATTCTTTTTTTTTAATTACAAATTAAACAAGATTAATGGATTTGAAATTAAATAACCATAATTGTTCGATGTTCTGCTGCAAATTTAATTAATTCATTAACATTTAGTCCATTTCGATCATACACGGAATAATTGTATTCTTGGATACCAATAATTATTCCACCAGCGGATGTGATAAAATCTGACGTATACGTACCAACATTACCAAAGCCCTTAAAAAAAATTTTTTGAACAAAATTCAATTTCCATCTTACATATTTTTTCTCTTCAAAATTCCTTTTTTTTTTGCTCTCTCTCTCTCTCGTTTCAAACTACTATTTCAACAAAGATTAATGAATTTAAATTAAACGACCAGAAACATAATTATGATAACTAAGTTTCAAAAAAAAGAATATGTAATGAAGTGTCAAAAATACCTGTACAATGACTGTTTTCCCTTTTAGGCCTGGTTCTAAACCAATTTTATTCATATATTTGGAAACATTCAGGAATGTTTCCAAACCATTCAATACGCCACGTCCGGTTGCCGCTGTACGACCATGTATTCCTAAAATAAACTCATTCTTTGATCAGTAAAAATTCCATTTCCGTTTAAAATCAATATGAATAGTTTGAAATTAAAAAAAAAATTTTTTTACTTAAACCGGCTAACCGACTTTTCAGTTTTTTTTTTTTTAATTGAAAAATATTTAAATAAACAAACCTCCGGCAACAATTGGTTTCCCGGTAACACAAGCATATGCATCCTTATCAGTGTAACCAACCGTTTGCGCATATGTATCCGCAATCCAGCTCATTTCCCGTTCACTGGTACCCATATCCGGTGCAGGTACATCAACACCTGGTCCAAGGAATCCTTTCTTGGCAAATTCAACCGCCATACGACGGGTAATTTTTTCAATTTCATATTCCGTATATTTGCTTGGATCAATTTTAACACCACCTTTTGCACCACCAAATGGTATATTTGCAACAGCACATTTATAAGTCATTAATGCAGAAAGTGCTTTAACCTAAAAAAAAAAAACCAAAAAAGTTTAAATTCACATTTTTTTTAAATTTTCAAAAATTTTTTTCATTAAAAAAACAAAACCTTCCATTGCTTTAAATTATTCATTACTAATTGTAATTTGAAAAGAAAAACAAGAAAAGTTTCTTTCTTGTATCGGGGAAAATTTTTTTTTTTGCAAATAAAAATAATGAATATTTTTAAATTGTGAAAATTGAAGGGAATTTTGGAAAATTTTAACAATGCGTGAATAAATTTTTGATGGAATTTTTTTTTTTTCGTAGCATTAAAATTTGTGAGAAATTTTTTTGATGAAAATTTGGAAATTTTCAAAAAACGAATATTATCTCAATGCATCATTAAGATAATTTCCGGAAATTATATTGTTCCGGAAAAAAAACAAATTTTTATATGATACAATTCATTTTCGCCAACAACCTCATCTTCGCCAACATTTTCGGCGAAACGGATGCCACCTTTGGTTGGTGTACGATGTTCGCAATGTTGTGCTCGCCAAGCTTCAATCATTTCAAATGTTCCATCTTCACGTCTAATTGGAAATGTTATATGCAATACCTGTTGCATGAGTATATAAATTATATTGCAATTTTCAAAAAAAAAATTAATTAATTAAATTTTAAATTTTCTAATAATTTCGGTTGAACTAATCAACAATCGATGAAATCATTCCGGAAACCATAAATGAATTAACAAGGAAAAAAAAAAGAAAAGAAATTAGTCTGATTTTAGTAGATAATGAATGATATATCTTTCCGGATTATGATTATATCTTGAATTGTGTGAAAATCAAACTGTTCCGGAAATTATAGCTGTACGATAAGATACAATGATCCAGTTTTGGTAGAATAACAAAAAGATATTTATCCTTCCGGAATTTGCATTGAATTGAAAATCTTTCCGAAAATCATAACTGAATGAACAAGGGAAAAAATTGATCCTATCTTAGCACACAATAAATGACACCTTTCCGGAAATTAATACTTAAATAAAAATTATCATATTCAATAACACTTATTGATTAGATATTCATCTTACGATGATAATAACAAATAATATTTTTGAAGAATTTTAAATTTAACCCAAATTTAACAAGAAAAATGTTACATTTCTAATTGATAACAAATGTTAATTTTCTATTAAAGAAATTTTGAATGAATTAATAGAATAAAAAATAAATAAATTACACATTGATTACTACTTCTCAATAGTAGTTAATTAATGGAATTTTTCCAAAAATTTGCACTGAAAAAAGAAAAGATTGGTTAAAATGCTAACACAAAAATATGATATTTTTATTAATTAGTAATTATAATAATGTGAATAACGAACTTTACTAGCCGGCTTAATTAAAGCAATAATTCCACGGACAAATTTTTGTTTTGCATCTTTTGACATTTCACGTGATGGATGCTCTTCGACAAGTGCCGGCATAATTACCTCGGCTCCTTTATCAAAGTAATAATCCACCATCTAAAAGATTAAAAAAAAAAGGAAAATACGAAATATCCGGAAAAAGGAAAATCTGTCACAACGATTTTGATAAAAAATTGCAACAATTTAAGTCAGCTGTTGTGTAACCCACCTATAATTATTCTTCTGAATCATACTGTACCATTCCCATGCTCATATTCTTCTACCAAATTACTGTATTGAACAAAGCCTGTTATATTGTATCAATTTTTAAATCTATTAAAATCTACCATAACTTTGTCATATTTTGCGGATACTTTAGGTTACTGTAATTATCAGCACTCCATGGATATGCTCGATCATCCCCTGAAACTTTCATGATGCGCCATCTGCTTGGAATTGACAGTCAAATGCACTTGTCCGGAATTTAAAAATTAAGATCTGTCCAAAATGCGCCTGTCCGGAATATAAAAAATCTAATACATCTTTCCGAAATATAAAAATCAAACAGATCTGTCCGGATTTACAAATCAAATGCACCTGTCTGGAATATTACAATCAAAGAGATCTGTCCGGAATGCCCAAACAAAATGCACCTGTCCGGAATATAAAAATCAAATGCATCGCTCCGGAATAAAAAAATCAAACAGATCTGTCCGGATTTACAAATCAAATGCACCTGTCTGGAATATTACAATCAAGGAGATCTGTCCGGAATGCGAAAAAAACATGCACCTGCAGGAATATAAACATCAAACGGATCATTCCGGAATACATAAATGAAATGCACCTAACCGGACTGCTTACAATCAACTAATATTTCCCATATGTTTACAACAGTTCGTATTTTGCAAAAGGTGCCAATAATTTTCTGCGTCCATTTTGCTTACTCTTAGTCACATATAATCACTGATTTTACTTATTTACTCATATATTTTACTAATATACTCAATGATACTCTCATTTACTTCTACTTATATGGCTCATATTTTCTACTCAAATACTGATTTATTCATATACCCATGTATTTTCCTTATAAACTCATTGTACTTCTATACTCATTTATTTTGCTTATATACAAATATATTTTAAATATAAACTCATATATTTTACTTCATTATTCATATATTCCACTCACAAACTCATATATTTTACTGCTCACTTACACACCCATTCACATTTCTTATGTATTCATGTCTTTTATTTATATACTCATAATTTATGTACTTTTTTACTTATATATACCAGAACTTACAAACTCATATATCTTACTTATGTGCTCATACATTTCACTTATACACTCATGTATTCTACTTGTATGCCTACTTATAGACTCATATGCATTACTTATACACTCATAAATACTACTTAATTACTCATATATATTTATACACTCATATATATTACTTATATACTCATACATGTTACTTATAAACTCATATATGTTGCTCATGTACCCATATATATATACTTATACATTCATCTTATACTATGCTATATTTATTTAAAGTTTGAAATGAATGAATGAAGAAAACCTTAAAGAATAACGGATCTAACTGATCATCCATTGTCTGCATTTGATCAAACACCTGCTCAACTGGTTGAATCATTTCACCGGTTGAAAGCAATCGAGCGCGGAACGGCATATTTTCCATTCACCTAAAACGCTTTTCCGGTATCCGTCAATTTTGACTTTTTTTCTGATGAATCGGAAAAAAAAAAAGCAAAAACGCATTTGTTAGTAATTAGAAGCAATAGGGAAAAAGTTTTTAAACTTTATGAATTTCGAAGTGGAAATAAAATTTGTAAGTGAAGAAATTAAACTTTTCAAATTGAAATTTATAAGAAATTTGAAAAAAAAAAAAAAAGTAAAAAATGTTAGTAACAATTTTTATTCCGGAAAAACTGAATGAAAAATTGAAACTTGACAATAATAAAATGCCATTTTAATTTCTTCCTAAATTATTCTGCAAAACACAAAGATGAAATTATTGATTAGTTTTTTTTTTCCCAGAAATTTCTTCATCCTGGAAAACAAAAAAAAAAAAAAAGAATGTAAAAAGGTTTCGAGAAAATTTTCAAAAAAAAAAAAAACTTTAATACTTTTGGTTAATTGATGAATTCAGTAATTTAATGAAAATACATTAACTTAAATTTTTTAATTAAAAAATTGTGCTAATTTCATTGTCATTGTAATTAATCAATGCATAAATTTAAACAAATTATTTTCTATTAAAAATCTTTGGCGATTATTTAGCAATAATTTATTCATAAAAATAATGCATTCATAACAATCATATATTCATTGATAAAAATTAATTAATTAGTGTGAATCACAAATTCATCGATAATAATTAATAAATTAGTTACAAAAATATCAAATAATTTGAAGGACTGGAAAAGAAAAGATTTGAAATTTTGAACAAAAAAAAATTTTTTCTTTTAAATGTTCGAATTAAAAAAAAAAGCATTGATTCTTTCGATTTCAAAATATGAATAGTTTCTTTCGTCATTTTTTTCAAATCAACAAATTTTGGGAGGTTTTTTTTTGTTTGAAAAAAAGTCAAAATTTGACGAATTAAAAATTGCTGTGTGAGGAAACGTAGAACAGGATTTTTGCTATGGGAAATTTGTTAAAGTGAAAAAAAAAAAAAAAAAATGATAACTGATCGATTGAAATTTGCGAAGTGAAAAACAATGAAATTTCTAGGCCTGCTGGTTAAAAGTTTTTCATGGAATTGCGATTAATTTTTCATTTTGACCCCCTCCACGACTATTCTCATATGTTCATTCAACTTCTCTTCCACTCTCACTTTTTCAATTATATTTTTGTGTTTGAAATCTTTTTCTAAATTCTATTTTTTATTTACATTCTTGTTTGCAAATAATTACAATAAGAAAAAAAAAAAACCAGTCTCAAATTTCCTCTCTTATTTTCCTTTCTTCTTTCTTTCATCCATTCTCTTCTACTATATTCTCGATTTCGTCAGATTAATTAACAAAAATTTAGTTAAACAAAATATCAATTTTTTTTCTGGTTGTTTTTCGTTATCTCATCATTTCTCATAACTCTCTTCACACTCTTTCTTTTTTTTCTTTCCTTCTTTCACTTATTTTTTTCCTACACCTCTTCTCTTTTCCTTCCTACTATAGCTAACTCCCTCCGTATTCCACTTTCTTTCTCTATTTCTTCGATTCTTTCGCCCTCTTTCTTTTTCTCTTCACATTGCAGTAATAAATTTCACCAATAAATTTTTCAGCCTAATATTAATTCCTCCCATCTTCTCTCTTTTTCTCTCACCCTCCCTCACTCTCTCTCTTCTTAATACTTTTTCTCTGCAATTCAGAAAAACCAAAGATCATTTTAATTTAAATTCCCAAGAAAAACGAAGCAAAAAAAATTTTTTCGATTTATAAAATTAATTATTTTTTTTACTTTAATAACCAAAAAAATTTTTTAAAAATTTAATTAAAAGAAAATAACAAAATGAATGAAAAATTCTATTGAAATTAAATGTTTCATTTTTGTGGGGGCAAATTTTTTTTATAAAACAATTTTGGAAGAAAAATTAAAAAAAAAAATTTTGAAAACATGAAAAATGATGGAATAAAATGAGAGTAATAATTTAAAAAAATGACATTGAGAAGGGGTGGAGAAAGAAAGAGAAAGAGACAGAGAGAGAGGAAGAAAGAAAGAGCTAAAAAGAGTGGTAGAGGTAGACGGAGTTGAAGTTATTAATTGTCATTGGTATTTTGAATTATCTGATCCTCCAGGTAAATCATGTAAAAATAATTTTTGATCTTTCGTCAAACTGCACAGTTAAATTGAAATGACAGCCACGAGTTTCTATTTACTCATTTAATAATTGGCTCAATTCACTGCTCAGTTATAATTTCTGCAATTAATGTAAAAACATCAACATTTTATTTCAAATAATGCCTACCGTAGAAATTATTTGATACAGTAATCGGCATTACAGTAATTAATGCTACAGTAGTAAAATCATAAAGCATTTTTTTTTAGGAGGAATAGTTCTGTGATGAAAAAAAAATGAGTAATTTTGAAAATTAATAATTAAAATTTGCAAATTTTGTATTTAATTAATTTATTTTACATTGAGAGGAAATATAAACGCAATGAAAACGATACTGATGTAAATGTACATTTTTGGAGGATCGTAACTGTAAAAAAAAAAAAAAATGCTACGGTAATTGATGAGGCAATGTTTTTGTTGTGTTAGTATGAAAGCCATAGCAAACTAACCAAGTCGTAACCATCTTACCACCTGGATTGTCCACCCGGTAGAATGGAATGAATTTGCAATGTAAAATTCGTTAGAAAAAAGGAAATTTAGGTTAATTGAAATTGGTGATTTTCGACGACACAATTTGTTACAAACAGTTGAAAATTGTAAAATGAATGATCGAGATTTACCCGAAAATTACATTGTTACTATAAAATTACACCAATTAACCAGGCTATCTATTATATCATATCAAATCATATTATAGCAGGTTGCTTTCATATTAATTAATTCACCACTCATTTGATACAGTGGAGCAATATGGAATCAATGATGCTTCGCATTAATAACTTCCAATTTTGGCATGCAAATGAAATTGTAGAAAAAAAAAATATGGCGGACGAAATTAAACAATACGAAACCAAATGAAATGAAATGAAACCAAACCCAGCCAAACCCAATCAAACCAAACCCAAACAAAGCAAACCAAACGCAACCAAACCAAATCAAACCAAAACAAAGCAAAACAAAACAAACGAAACCAAATCATATCATATCATCAGGTTTGTGTGGGTAAAACGAGTAATGGCAATGATATTGTTGATGAAATTGGCTAATTTTTTTTTGTCACTAAATTTGACCGAAATTAATTGGAAATTTTATTGTTTGTGAAGAGAAATGATGATTAAAACCAAAACTAAACCATATCAAAGCAATCCATTCGTCCATTTGGCAGCCATTTTAGTCGACAAAGTTGCAGTGCAAATCAAAAATATGCAAAATAAAAAATTGATCAGAAATTTAGTTTTATCATGAGAATACACAGAAAATATACAAACATGTCATATTCCACCATATCTTATCAATAATCCTTATCATATCATCACACATCACGATCATTATCATATCATATCATACCAGCATCATTATCATACGATATCTGATCATCATGTATCATCACCATGTCATACCGTATCATATCGTATCAACATCATTATCATATTAGCATATGTGGTGAAATTTCGGTTTGTTGTGTTATAGGTGGAAGTGTCGAGGTTTTGTTTGCAGCGTTGATTGTTCGTGAGCTCTCAAACTTGAGTAATTAAATCTTCATTAATGATAAACGAATAACAATTATAGGCGATACGAATACATAAACTAGTATTATTTAACGTAATTTAACAACGTGAGAAAAAAAATAGGAAGAAACCACCCGAGTGGTTGGTGATGTAATGTGTTGATGAGGATGATGATGAGGATAAGGATGATAATCGGAGAGAACAAAGCGCGTGGCCAGAAAACTTTGAGAAGTCTAAATGTGGTTAAGGGGATGGGAAGAGTTGGAGCCTTGCTTGGGATAGTAACAAAGAAATTACAGTATCATCGTAATGGGAGATAGTATGGATATCGGTAGAGTAGGCGGAGATTGAAGCTATGATCGATACTACATTAAGCATGAACCAAGAAACATTGGAGAGATCAAAGTTCAAACATTTAATTTATGACAAATTAGCTTACCAGCAAATTTTATCTAATTCGCAATATGTAAGACATTGTTTAATTTGCGGACTTCGTTACATCTGCATCAACTTGTTCCGGCAGGTTTGTCGACAGCATATACCATTATCATTTCATACCGTATCACATCGTATCAGCATCATCATCATCATCATATCAGCACATACCATTATCATGTCATACCGTATCATATCATATCACACCACCGAATATCTGCGTCTTCTGAATCGATCGACGAAGTGCGAGGGATATCCTTGACGATGCAATAATTTTAGTTGAATATTTCATCATAAATGATTGCAAATTGTAAAAAAATGTGGCCGAAATTCAAAACTGATGAGAAGTTTGAGAGGTTGGTGTGAAATGATGAATGCCGTCTGATGGAATAGCAATTTTAACAATTAATTATCAAAATTACTCATTTTTTCCCCTAAAACAGAACTATTCCTTTTAAAAAAAAATTCTTATTTATTTAATTAAAAAAAAAATTTCGCATTTTTTTTTTTGGATTAATTTGAAATTGTTGTTTTTAAATTGATTGAGATAAAAAAGTTGAGCAAAGTTAATTTGATACAATTGACAATTATTTAAAATTAATGAAAATTTTTACTTGTCAAATGTAACCTTTGTTTATTAAATTTTGCTATTGCTTAAATTAATTTAATTGAAACTTTTTATTTTTTTTTTCACCTCATAAATTTAACAATTGTTTCAAGATAATAAGCATAACTTTATATTTGTCAAATTTGAACTTCATTTAAATTAATCAAATTTTGTTACTTCTTCGTTTGCGACTCTTTTTCAACGAAGTGTAATAAATTTTTTTTATGCGGCACATTTTTTTTTTTTGAACGTTTATAGATCAAAAATTAAATTAAAAGAAAAAAAAGGCAAATGGAAAAGTGAATCAAACATTTCGATTGAAAATGCACAAAAGGAAAAAAAAATGGAAGAACAAAAACAAGCAGATTTTAATTGAAATTTATTTTTTTTGAAATTATGCTTAATTATTATTATTTTAATTATTTCTGGGTGAATGCGAAAAAAAAATTTAATTGTTGACAATTTTTTCAGCAACCTATTTATTATTCATTGTCTTCAGTGTTTTAACTGGAAATAATTGTACCAATTAATTTAAAGAAATCCACGCACGCACACCCACACATATCCGACACCTACACACTCACACACATCCATGCACATGCACATCCACACCCTCACAAAGACAAACCAAACACACACATACCACCCACACACCCATTTCTTATTTCATTTTTTTTTTTTCTTAGCGTTTGTCTCGCTAGGTTACAGGGTCCGCTACTCTGGAGCATAGCCTTCATGCGGTCTATTGATGCAGGTTGTTGTGTTCCATTTCTCTTGTTATTAGCCTGAAGGTGATCATGATCACTTTGATCTTCCTAATATTAAGTGATTTCTGTTGTACTTTTCGCCCATTTCGTCCAGGTGGCAACTATTTTTATTGCGTGGAATTCTTCGTTCATACGGCCATTGTCGGAGATTGTTGAGCCAAGCTATTTGAAACTGTTGCATCTCATTCTTCATGCTACTATCTCTGCCTAACCGACCCGTGGCCCAAGGTCTGTTGTCGGTGATAACATGTCTGGGGATTGAACCCTTATATGTGTAACTTATCAATCTCTCGCCATGCGGATTACCCAATGGGCTATGGGTAAGCCTATAAAATACATAAAATTGATAATTTATTTCTTTAATTAGTACAAACAATAATTTGTTAATTAGTAAAGACAATTCTTCCATCGGGATTTTAGGCTTAAATTAAACAAATTTCTTCAGCCATTTAGAGTATTTAATCCAATGACTGGTTTAGTTAAATTATTTTTCAATAGCACATCCCTTGCTAACATTTTTTATTGCTTGTTTTATGCTTAATTATGTTCGAAGACTAATTAATGATTCTAATTAAATCGTTCAAAATTATAACGAACCACAAGACAGGTGTGTTATTCCAAATGTTTTGTTCAAATCATTTGTTTTATCTGTCATTCGGCTTATTCCTTTCCATTTAAACAGTTGTAATTAATTAATTGCTTTTAATTACAATGAATTAAGAAATTGTGTAATAATATTTTTAGATGTTTTTGTTATGAATCCTTAGAACTGTAACAAAAGCAAAATATCTCTTGGATTTTCACCTTTGATTAATTAATTCATTAATTAATTATCTTTTCAACATTCACATTCTTTTATGCTGCAAACAATAAATATATAAAAATAATTTTGTTTAATCAAAAAATTTTATGGGAAAATGTAAAAAAAAATTATATAAATGTTTTAAGCTTTTTGTGAAATTAAATTAATTAAAGCAATGATTCGGTAAATGAATTTTAACTTAAATTTCAAAAGTATTAATGTGCGGAAATAATTAATTTAACAAATAAATTGCGAAACAAAAATTGGAATTGAAAATTCGAAGGAAAAAGTGCAAACATTTTATATCTCGCAGGTTTATTTGAATTAAATTTCAAAATTAAATTCAGTTTTGGTATGCAGTAGTCAAAATATGGCGTGGACAAATGTTAATCTTTTCATATTGCTTTTAAGTAAATTAAGTTTTGAATTGAATAACTTTCTGACCATTTTCTCATTCACAAATGTTCACAGAATGAATTGTGTTAAACATTTGAATTATCAAAAATGAAATAAAATTCTCAACAATTAAATTTGAAGTCAAAAAATTAAAAAAATTTTTAACCCTTTTTTTTGGCCAGTAAGTGATTTGTAATTTTAGTTGAATTGCGATATTTATTTATTATTTCCTTTTTCTTGCAAATGGAAATTTTATTTGATAATTGAAATTTTTTCTTTTCCAAATTTTCAGGTTCCCGGGTTTTCTTGATTGATTAATTTGAAAAGATTTTTCCGGATTCTCCGGTTCCCGGGTTTTCTTGATTGATTAGTTTGAAAAGACTTTTCCGGATTCTCCGGTTCCCGGGTTTTCTTGATTGATTAATTTGAAAAAATTTTTCCGGATTCTCCGGTTCCCGGGTTTTCTTGATTGATTAATTTGAAAAGACTTTTTCGGATTCTCCGGTTCCCTGGTTTTCTTGATTGATTAAGTTGAAAAGACTTTTCCGGATTCTCCGGTTCCCGGGTTTTCTTGATTGATTAAGTTGGAATGATTTTGTTAGAAAATTGACTGGAAAAAAAAGTCCTGCAAGAACGGCTTTGGATTGAATGAATAAGCCACAGGAATGGGTGAAAGTTGAAAAAGTGATGAAATTGACGAGTTGGATATCGATAATTGTTCGTTTCACGGGTTTCCGTTCCAATCAAGAAAACCCGGGAACCGGAGAATCCGGATTTTTCCATTTCGGATTCATTAAAGAAGTGAAATTGAAAAACGAAATTCTTACATTTGCATATTGTTGACAGAATTAGTTAATGTCTAATTTTCATAATTAATTTTTTTTTTTTGATAATTACAATGACGAAAACAAAGTTACCATTTGGTTATACAAAGTAAATGCTCAATTTTTGCTCAATTAAAAAAAATTTTTGAACATATGATTTGTAAAATAAACTTAAAATTAATTAAAAATTGGACCTAAAGATTCTTGCATGAATTTTTATCAGTAAAATTATCAGTTTAATTAAGTTAAATTTATGTTTATTGAATTACTTTTCGCTGTAAATTTGATTAAAATTAAAATTTTTTCAATCAGAAATGATGCGTCATTTTATTTTAATTAGTTTGTTTTTTTTTTTTTTTTTACAAAATGAATTTCGAAATTACTTGCTAACAATAATTATTTGTTCAATTTTTTAGCTTTCAACTATTCCATCTTTTTCCTGCTCTTTGTTTGCTTTGTTTTAACTTCAAATAACATTTCGACAATTTGATAAACTTTTTCATTCCGCTTTCTTTTTCCCTTTTCCCTACAATATCTTCGATATCAGTAATAGCAGCAGCAGTACTACTACTGCTGCGTAGTAGTAGTAGTAGTAGTAGTAGTAGTAGTAGTA
>JABVXS010000199.1:0-45755 GCA_013365335.1 Madathamugadia hiepei
AATCATCATCATTATCATCATCATCATCATCATCATCATCATCATCATCATCATCATCATCATCATCATCCTACCTGTACCAATACAAATACAACAGAAGATGGAGTGGTCGATAAATTTAAACATATTATATTTGAACGGGTCACAACAACGCGTTACCCTTCCTTTGTGATATTATCAAATGCCTTCAGTTATATTTCTTTTTTTTTCAAACAGTCGCCGGGATGGCGTCGGCGAAAAAACGAGTGGAAATGGCGATGGCGTCGAAAGCGAAATTGCAAACAACTACGATGACAAGTACTCCTCATGTACAGATAAATACACACGTAGATGATCCGCAGAAATCATTGGAGGAACTGTTTACGGAGGGTATGCGAACACACGGGAAACATTTTGAACGGAAGAAGGTATTTTTTTTTACTTAAGGTCAATTCAAAACTGCCCTCATGCTGATGCTGACCTATTCGATGACCCAGAATTGATAACACTCTAACCTTCATGACCTATGTCATGGGATTCTATTTCGACATATAAGCATGGATTACCTTTGAGATTCAGTTAATCAATTTTTAAAGCTTTTTAAATGAATGGAGGAAACATATCATTATAGAAGTGTAATGGTAATTTCATATGATTACAGTGGTAGTGATAATTGTTGTTATCAAATTATTTCAGCCAAGTGTTCCAGCATCTTTCAATCAACGACCTGTTTCATCGTTGAAACCACATATTTCATATACGGAAGGATCAAGTGATGATGGACTTGGTTCCAGTGGTCGGCAAACACTAAGTCCCAGTTCAGTCTCATCCACTCAACTTAATACATTTTATCAGGGACCTTATCATCCAAGACAAAGTTCTGCACCTGCCCTTATCAACTATGAAGATAACATTGAGCATCACTCCAGGTAACATCAAACATCACTCTCTTACCAACATAAATTTCAAAGTCCGATCGCTTTGTAAGAAAGAAGGAAGAACTTTTTTTATCAACCATAATTACCTGAAAAAAAATTTTTTTTCCATTCAATGCATTAAATAATTTGATTGAAATTTCAGTCGTTTAGCATGTGGTGTAGCCCATGCACCTTCCAAATCATTGAGTGTCATGACAGTATCAAATGTTGGTGAACAATACCAAGTTGCATCTCACCGTGCAGCAAAAAGTTGTGACCTGGATTGCGAGCCTAGCAAACATTTCGAACAAAATTACACGCCACAACAACAGCCTTACTTTGTTCAGTATGTTTTGCACGTTCATTTCAGTTAGCATAAAAAAGTTAGTTGTACCCTTCAAATAAAAAATCAAAAATGAGCAATGAAAAAAAAAATGAGCGTTAATCCAACCAGATCATTGGATTGTTTGGCTTGTGTGAAGTACCGTACCCGATATTTTACAGCTATTGTTTTTTTTTGCCAATGATGTAAAATTTTCTACGATTTTCGCATGTAAATATTTAGTTGATTTTGTATTAATTATTTCAGTAATTAAGATTTATCATTTCTGACGAAAGACTTAAGTTGGCTAAGGCTAAGGGATGCCTGAAAAGTGAAAAAAAAAAATTACAAATATTTGAAAGAGTTTTCTGATTTTCTCTCGTTTTTGTTTGTAATAGTGTGGTAATTCTTGGATGTAGGAATTTCTTTTCTTACACAGAACAGAAGTAAATAAAAAAATAATAATAATTTGATAACGTAGAAGTGAAATAGGAAATGTACTACAAAATGTATTGGTGCTGAAAATAAGTAAAATTGAAATATTCAATTGATCACTTATTTTTGTGAAATTAGCAATGAATAATCTTAATCTGAAATAAGATATTTTAAAAAGATTCATTTGTAAAGAAGTGATAGACATTTTAATGTCTGAATTCTGAATGTTATCGATGAAGTTCTATTGCTGTTGGCTAAGATTTCTATTAGAATTATGTTGATCGTATGAAATGACGCAAATCCTTCTTGGGATATATGGTGAATCTTCTGTCTGAATTAAATTGGAATTAGAGGATCGTTTGGCATCAAACATTCAACTGCCATTTTTAAGTTAGAAAAATGTACGCTAGCCATTTAGACATAAAGTTGAAGTGTAGTGAAGTGCGATCATTTCATCCGGCAAGCTAGGATGAAGTAGGAAATTAGCTTTATGGTACAAATTTTATGGAGAGAAGCGATTACTTAGGAGTATGGAAAAACTAAAGGAAGGATAGTTTATGATAATTATTATGATTCATTTGATAAAAATAAATTTGCATTAGTGACGAATGGGATAAGAAATTTCTCTACCTGTTCCCGGAAGATTTCCACAATATTCTGTCCCAACATCGGCAATCTTCATGACATCATTTTTTTTTTTACATTTTAGGAATACAACAGAAGTTATCTATTGGAACGAGCCACGTGCTAAAAGTCAGTCGTTGGATCCAATGGCATTAGTAGCTAGCGAAAGTTCAATGATGGACCGACAACAACAATCCATTTTACAGCCTACGGCACCTGTGTCGCAGACTGTACGTCATTTTCTCCTCTCTGTCGGATGCATTACCTAGGTAATAGGATACCGATTGCTCTAATGATAAGTAATTAAGTAATTTGTTGTTCTCTCCAGAAACTATCGCAGTAGCGATTCTCTACAGAAGCTATAACAGTAGCTGATCTTTACAAAAACTATTATAGTAACATCTCAAGCATTAATAAATAAAATAAATAAAAAATTGAGGAATTTTTGATATAAAACTAAGCCATTCTAATATGATTTAAATTGCTTTTTCCAGGAGCCGGACGATGGCTTAGGACCTTTACCGGATGGTTGGGCGAAACGGTATGATCAAAATGGTGAAGTTTACTTTGTCGATCATAATAGTCGTGAAACAACTTGGTATGATCCCAGAATACGTAGGTTTTTTTTTTTTGCTTTATGTTAATTAAGACATCTATTGCACATATGCTGGGCCAATCCTCCAATTCATTCATTTAGTCAGCCTCAAATTCGGGTAATTAAATCTTTATTAACATGACAGGCAACGGCAACAAATAATACGTAAGCGCACAAGATTACAGTAAGAACTTTAAAACTAATAATATAAAGAGTACGGTTTGTATAGTTAATCCTATAGAGGATTTATCAGTTCAAACAAAGAAATTACGTGCATAATTACGTCCAAGCAGAGGCTTTATGTGTACCGGTAAATTTACGTGCATAATGTAAAGCAGTGAGACTGTATGGGCACTGATAGAATGACTACGTGCATAATCCCAAGCAGACACTGTGTGCACTGGTAGAAAGACTATTTACGTGCATAATCTAAAACAGAGAATGTATTTGAGTGGGTAAAAAAGAGTATTATAATCTGTAAACAAGATAATGCAATTACTATGTAAAGGTTGAAATAATGGCAGTAAAGATGGTCATGTAACGATAAGAATCCTCTGAACAATTCATAATTTCAGGTTTTCCCTGACAGCATCAGCTTAAGCGTATTTATAGCTAGTCATGGCAAAATTAGTTTTTTGATTCTTTGCCAATTTTTTCTTTTTAATTTCATAATTTCGAAAAGATGGTTTACATATATCAGAAGTGACCTAAAGAAGTTATTGCAGCACCACACTTACAAGAAGAACGTATATGGCAAAGGCATGGATGTACAAGGGAAAATACGGGCCAAGTCCGAAGAAATGTTTATCAAATTCCACGGGTGAGTTTTTTCAATCTTTGATCAGTTTTTTGATATTTCTATGAACATTCCAATTTAGTTGCTAAAATAGTTTTCAAAAGAAAGAGATGGATGTGAGCTCGACCAATGATCGATGTTACAACAATCGGTTTAAAAACTCGTGTATGTTTGAAATGTCTTGAATAGTTTTTCTTTTTTTGGTGTAACGTGAACATAGACATGACGTGACAGAAACGTTTTTATCACAGGATGATTCATCGGTCCGAAGACAGCAGTTACAGATGGAACGACGTGGCATGCAAGAACGTCAGCAACAACTTTACAGACAGGTATTTATGTTTTATGACCTTTCTGTTTCCTCACAAAAGGGAAGCAGTTTAAATGAAAATTGAGAAATGTAATTGAAAACAGGTACCTTATCAAACCACCGATTGTTTTCCTCGATAGATTACTACAAGTCGATGAATCAAAAAAGGTTTTGTAGGGCTGGATTGGACCACAGTGGCAAACTGCTCAACAACAACAGCAACATCAGCAGGCTACAGTACCTTCTATAGTACATCAACCTGAAATCACCCCGGTACGAGAAGATCCTGATTTGTTACCTTTTTTTTAACACGAGTTTTTAATCTAAATGGGAAGACAAAGTTGTAGTTGTTATGGATAGCTGGATCAAAATTTGAGCACTGTGTAAATACTATCCTGTCTTCTAATTTTAGAATCTTCTATCAGTGCTATTAATCACTGAAGATTTTCTTTGCACCCACCATGTTGCGATTCTCGGAAAATTTTTTAAAATGACAAGGAAAGAAATTTCAGGTTTCCGGTTACAACGAATACTACATGCCTGATCAAACAACTGGTAGTGAATTTCTTGGAAGAACTCCATACTATGCTCATAATGTATCATTTCTTCGATCATTTTATTAAAGTTTAAATTTTATTTCAATAAGGATGACTAAATAGAAATCGCTGGAAACTTCTTCAATATATCTTAGTACTTTGCATTAATTAGGATCATAAATTGATAATTGAGGAGAAAAGTAAGTCAGTAGTTCAGTAAGGATTTAAATGATATTTTGATGAATGTAAGATCCATCCGAAAATTTTTTAAGTTCTGGAATATAGGAGATGAATACCATCAAATAGCAATTATTAGTAACTAGTGATCATCAGTGAGTATCAAGTAATTGATGAGGGAGAAGGTAATAATTTATTATAATTCTATCCTTAATCAAATTTACTTTTCAATTATATCTCTACTAACCTGGATCAGTCACTCTCATAAAATGAAAATATGATGAAAGAAGAAATCAGGTCAAAGGAAGCGAAAAGAATAATAGTTTTCTTGTTTTGAAATCCTTGAATTACAGAGAAATGCATCGAATGATTCAGCCGTGAATAATACAATGGAAATTGATTACGTAAGCGTAGGTACAGTAAGTGTGGTTCCATTGCAAAGTTCACATGAAATTGATCCAAATCTTGTGAGAGTAAGTTAAAACTTTACAGAAATAATTAAATAAATTATAAATTAATTTGACATGTTTGTTTCAAAGATAAGGTTCTTGTTGCTGTTTTTGTTTTAATTTTCCACGCATTAAGATAAAATTGATGGGTAATTACATTTTGTTATATCGATATGTTAATTATACGAAGTGATTCATTCAATGATATTTGAAAAACGTTTAAGAGTCCTTTATTTTCTTGTTAATTAGATTAATCTCAGGATTTGAATGCGCAAGATTTAAATCCACGTGATTTCGATCAGTATCTTCAATTGAATGATAATCGTTCATCAGCAGCTGTTGCTATGCCATATATGTGAAAATGGACAGCAGAAATTCGTGAAGGAAAGGAAAAGTAATTATAAAAAATATGGATGACTGCCTCAGTTAAAAAATGAGATTTGTGTTAATCTCAAATCAGTTTATCGATTCAGTACATAACAAACTAACATAACAACATTTGGAAAAACGATCACCTGAAAGATTTTGCAAAGTATTACTTCCGTCTACACCATCCAGCGATTTCAATTTCTTTTCTATTTTAAAGCGATTCTCTCCTGTCTTCTATTTGTTATCTGACCTTTTTCATTCTTCCTACGATCTGTCTCATCCATCGTGTAACTTTTTTTGTTCCATCTTACTGCCGTGTTTCATTAATGATTCCGCGATTCCAACCAGGTTTTTCAATGAATCAATGTAACTGGAAGATGATGGATTAGTATGATTCGATAGATTTTGAAATAATCGCGCAGACTGAATGTATTTACTCAGTTAAAGTAAGGATTATGTAAGTGGCAAGTAATTGAAACCAATTTAGGCTTTACTCCAAACCTTGTGATCTCGGTATACGGATGGTAATATGTGTATTTTTTCCATACGAAATCAATTCATCTCATATACCGCACTCTTTAATCCGCTTAAGTGCCAATCTTAATTAAGCCATCGATGAGCAACGTCAATGCTCTTTCTGCCGTTATGTCGTCAATGAGACGACTAATGAGAATCTTCTAGCTTCACGTGAAATATCATTTGCTTAATCTACAAAAACTTGGAAGTATCGCGGATTTCCAAATGAGAAATTCTCAGTGAGAAGAATTAAATCAAATATTGAACGATACAATGATAGCAAACAGTGCTTGTCACGTTGCAATCATAATTTGCATTGCTATAAATGAGCAAATGCAGCTCGAGACTCCCGAGGAAAGAGTCTCTCGATTCGAATGACGAACTATTGATTAATAAAGACATTTGATGTCTATTAGATTCGGTTTCTTCTTTTTTTGCAATCAATACACATTCATGTGTAGCAGGCTTATTTGATAAAAAGAAAAGCTTTGCTTAATGATAAAAAGAAACGCTAACACCAGTGATCGGCTTATATCACTTGCCCATTATCATTTACAGAAAAAAGTACGAATGGATTTTGACGTATTATTTTTGTCCCAAAACAAACTTTTGTTTTTATCCTTCACGCATCATTTACAAAATAAAAAAAAAGGAATTTTATTTTTGAACACTTTCATAAAATTTTTCATAATGAAATTAGTGGGTTTATTATAAAGGATATCTGTTGAATTATTGATTGTTTTGTTTTGCCAAAAAAGAAAATTTTTGTTGGAATTTTAATGACAACAAATGTATTTTTATTCTTTATTTTTTCATCATATTTAGTGAACATTTGATTTTAAACTATTAACCTCATTTGCATTATTTTTGCTCCTCATTAAACATTCTCTTGAATGATAACTTGCCAAATTTTTTTTTTTTTCGATTAAATGTTGGATAATGATTACGGCAGCTGATTATGGTAAATGCTACCGGTTACGGTAGGTTGTTTATAGCCACTACAGTAATTGCGGTGTATAGTCATTGAAAGGCATGATAATTGGTATAGCTATAAATTATTAACGAGAATGGAAATGTAATAATGTAATGAGGATGATTAATAGTTAACACAATTGTGGCAGCACTGATGACAATTATAATTATTGTCTATTGATTGTTAATATATTTTCGTTCGAGTGCTTTTGTATATGTTTTACCTATATATGACCTTTATTACAGTTAACGATTTTGTCCATTAAATACATGACCAATGTTGATACGTATGTGATAAAGTTGACTTATATGTGTTTTTTTCTATGCAAATTGATTTGTATAAAAGCAGCAAATAAAATTAATAGAACTAAATTCTGCACTACTCAGCACCACAACAAATTAAAACATCAGTTTAAAGGAAAAAAAAGAGTTTCAGATTCTTTGCTCACTGTGATCTCACTCATTCCATCGAGGCATAACTATCTTTATTATGGTTTACTTTAATTTCCTTAACTAATTATTATTCTATTATCGGCCATCAGTTCCATTCTGAACTTTAGCGATTTGATAAATGAAAGATCTGTATGAAGCGCGCTAATTATTAACACTTATCTCAATGGCTACAGTGAAGACATTATTCAAAATGTAAATATACTACATCCCAAGAAGCAAAATTGCGGTATTAATTAATTAATTAATTGGTGCACAAATAAAACAATAAAACAGCGTATTACAACAGTTTCTTTTCAAAAAATTAAATATTTCACTTCAGTAGTTCGAAATTCGCTATAATTCATTTTGAATGATTCGTGTAATACTAGCCCAACTTGATCCTAAATTTTCCTCTTAGCATGAGAGAAATAAATGAACTTTTAGAATGAATTCACTAGGATATAACGATTTTGAGTGACACAGATAAAAGCATTTCAAAGCAATTAAACTAATTAACAGTTGCTATAGTCTAAAATCTAATTGCTAAGTTTTTTTGAAATAACATGAAACTGAATGACCCAAAATTCAAAATATAATTTCATAATCAGTATATTATTTTTTTCGTCTGACCAATCAATAGAAAACAAACTACAACAAGACAAAAGAAATCAGAAAAACTTGCTAAGTAACGATTATTAAAATGTGTGGAAAATATTTTACAAATACTACTGCTTTTGACCAACAACGACATATTTATATGCCTAGATTTACTGTTAATACCTTTTACCAATATAACTATTTGGTATCAGGACCCAATATCAGAGTTTCCATTTCCCTCACTGTTTACTCATTAAGATCAGAAGAAACTTTTAAGATTCCTGTTAAATAATACATAATCATAAATCAGCAAAGCAACATCAGATTTCTACAACAATGATCCACAATCATCCCGACAATTTACAGATTATTTTACAGTGCAGTAACTTGTTCATCGAACTGACTTTCATCATCATTGCAGTCAACTTTGTAACTGCGACCACAGCTATCAACGTCAACAATCGTATTGGTGAAACCATCATCAAATTCAAGATAACCAGACTCCTCACTAATTGTATCTGTTTCTCGTTCTGATCGCTTTTCTGAGCTCGAAAATCCTCGTATTTCTGAGGATGGGCTTTCTGAATCGTTGAACTGCACCCCATCATCAGAACAAACACTGGATGAGCCCGATTCTATGCTTGAGCTAAATTCGCTAGTCAGTGAATTAGCGAGCGTTATGCTTTTACCATTTAATCTTTCCATTTGCCACTGTTTTTCATCGTCACCGCCTAGAAAATGTGAATGAATTAATTGTCTCAAAAGTTGATTGAAGGATTACAAAAAATCAAATGAAAAAAAAAACTTTTCTCTCCATGAACTTGAACAGTTGTTTTCATTCACTATACTTTTTTTCACAAGCATATTAAAATTTCCGATTCAATTAAAAAAATAAAAAGAGGAAAAAATGACACCTAAAAAGGCTTAATAGCGACATAGAAAGTTGAAGCGTCCCTTTTTTAACTAGCTTTAATTAATTTCATCCGCAGTAAGTAAACAGTGCTTATCATTAATTCTTCCTTTGAAAATGAAATGAAACTGAACCTAGAAAAGAATCATGTCGAGAGAAGGGAATACTCATAGCTTGAGTACATTCTGAACTATTATTCGTACAATAACCATCACCACTAACCGATGATTCCCCGTAACATAGCGAATCCACGTCGGAATTTTCATCCTAGAATTTCGTCTTTACGCTTTCAAAAACCTTTTCGAAATCCAGTCTAATAGCAACAGAAAGTGAAAACAAATTATTTCTTAAAAGCAAAGCGAAAAACCAGGTGAGTGAAAGAGAAAAAACTGAAAGGAGAATTTGCCGAACAAAGTTAAAACCTGTTGTTCCTCAGGGTATTCGCTTTCCTCATCGATATCAAACAATCGTGGAGAACTTTTTGAACGACCAGTTGGTGGACGGAAATTTAATGAACCCGTCTGTAGCATCAGCTTCCTAAATCCATATGAATGGTGAGCAAGATACAGGACTACGTATTACTGAAATAACCGGTATTTGATACCAGTAACAAGAATAAGATATACCTTTTAGGTCCAGTAGATGATTGTCCAATAGTGAGAGCGTTAATTCGAGAGTTTTGACGGCAAAGTTTCTCACGACGATATTCCTGAAATTTAATTCACATACTACAGTTTTGATATGAGCCAATTACAAGATTAATCCAACTTCTAATTCTTTAACCCTCTCTTTCTTCCTGATTAAATGAATAAAATGGAAGAGAAAGCGCCAAAATCATCAGATTCCTTGCTCGTAGTTTTCGTAGTTCTCCTGTTGAAATGATCACATCACTAATCGTTTATATCTCTTGATTTATTTCAAGTAGATTCCTCAAATCACTCCGGAAAGGCAAACAAGAATTAAATATAGTGTATTAGAATGGCAGAAAATGAAAAAAAGCTGGGCTGCCATCAGTTGTACTTCAAATCAAACCAGGCTGGGAATCAAGTGTAAACAAATAATGACACACACACACACACATATATATACTTCCGAATACTTTTAGTTGCAACATTAGCTCAAGAAATATTCAACTTGCAAAAAAGATTTAGCTCAAATATCACAATTATAAACCCAGTTGAATTTTCGATTAAGAATTCTCTTTCTCTTTTGTATTAAAATATTATTCTCAGTTCAACTAATAAGTCAAGTATTTTGATTAAAGTTTACCTCAAAATTAGCACAATTTTTGAACTTCCAGGCCTAGGCTATTATTAGAAAAGCCCATCAAATAAACACTGCACTAAGGAAATTTAACATGTTTATTTTCAGGTAGAAAGCAATAATACTACAAATTTATTGCACATAACATTGCAACAAATTTGATGCCAATTTTCCGTTAAACAAAATAATTTTAGAGAACAACAACTGATGAATTGATCATAAACAGGATAAACAGAACAAGTATATACACGATACTTTCTGTTTAATGAATAAAAAAATACCTGAAGAGCAGCTCGAAGAAAATGCTCAAGTGTTTGGGCTATTCGGCATGGATCGGATGATTTTTTACATAATGCTGCATGACATCTGAAATTTACGAATGGATTAAAGATCAAGGAAAAGAAATAGGTGTCAATTCCATAGCGATAAAGAAAAGAAAAATTTGAAGCAACCAAAGGCTAGTCTAATCAGTCCTACTCTTACCCACATTCTTATTCATTGGAACTTTTGAAAGATCCATAAATACCTCAATTCTGGCTTCATCTTTTTTCCTTCGTGTTTGTAAACCCAGCAAAATAACCGTGGAAAATTTGACGGAGCCAAACAATACGTTATTCGATGCGACCAATACTCTGTGATACCCTGCTTCTTTGTTTCTGCCTAAAAATGATGATCACATTTTGAAAATTGTGGAAGGAAACCTTTCTAAATCATACATGAAAGTATCGTTTAATTAGTCTTTTAAATAGGATGAACCGGTCAACTATTACTACAAATTCATTAATTACTTTCATTCCATTTGTATTCCACTAATTTACACTCAAATATCCGTAATATAAAATTCCTTTTGTAGTGCTAAGCTATCACTTCCCGTGAAATAAATCACATTTCCTATGTACAATAAATTATTCCACGTATCGTATCCCGTTCCAGTCATTTGATTCTACCACAAATCATTTATTATTCATCTTAAACTACCGATTGATCGAAACACACTGCCCTTTTGACAGCTTACATTTCCAGCGTAAAGTATTGAATGGCCATTTTTCGGCAATGCTTTCAATGTGAATATGCTAAATTTAAATTCACACTTGAATGAAAGTAATCCTTCTTAATTAACTTCAAAGAGTGAAGAGAAAACAGACAACAATTTAAAAACCATAGAATAAAAATTGAATTTCTCCATCCACAATAAGTTCGCTTTCATGCTATCACGGTTTCCCAGTCAAACTAACCTTAAGTCCGGAACGTGTAACGGTCAATTTCATAGGTATTTCAGCTTTTTTTCTACTGGAATATGCATTCCAAATTAATGAGAGAGGCTTCTCCAAACATTCCTCACCTGAAGCTATATGTTTTCTAAAATTCCACTTACACAGTAAAAATAGGTGGCAAAAATAAAGTTTGAAAAAGTTTGAACACTTGGGCAAGCAAAGAGTGCCACCGATATTTTTCAAGGAAAAATTATCATTTCTGTCAAATAGCACTCTGATTTCAATGAACAATAAATGACATATGGTAAGTTACGAAAAATCAAAGCGAAAAGTAAGTTAGCGTGTACAATTCACGTACGTCCATGTGCTATACCTTCCTCTTTTAAATCGTTTAATCCTCAATTGAAAATGCAAATTCAACAACAGCCGATTATTGCGCCAAAATGTAATTCGATTGAAAGGATAAAAGATGTAAACCTTTAGCGATAACTGTCAATACATTGCCAAGGTAAATAACATGATGAGTGTCATCCGGTGGATTTATCGTATAATGTCTCCACTGTCTTCGAAATGGTAATGTCAGGAATTTTGTTCTGGTTGCTTTCTTATGGATCATATTATCACTATCATTACTGACACTTGCAGGAGTAATAGTGGTAGTAGTAGTAGTAATAGTAGTTAAGAAAGGTGACATACGGAAGGAGGAAGGAGTGATGAGCTGAAATAATGTTCATACAAATTGAATATAATTTTAAAAAGAATGCAATCAATCAATTCGTGAAATCTTTTTGTATTCAAATCTTTTTGGAATTCAACAAAGACAGCGCTTACCAGAGAGTAATAGATTGATATCTGATCGATTTCGGCGTTTGTCCTCAATTTCTAATTCCCAATTTCGCTCTTTCAATTGGTTGTCAATTACAAATGATCAGTTCGGCTTTCTCTTTTTGCTGATTTTGAAGTGCCGAAAGAAATAGGCTAAGCTGGGATGTAGAAACTGGATCTCTCTCTCTCTTTCTATTTGCCCGTCTAAATAACATACTTTGATTATTTTGCTTAATTAGCTTAATTTCGTTTGATTATCCAATACTCGGATCATTGTGATTAGCAAGGCAAACCTGTTACAGCTTTACCTTGCTAATCAGATAAATTCAAACTATCGTATAAATTTTAATAAAGCAATTATACTTCAAGAATGTAAATGTTTAAGCATTCCCAGTCCTTCACAAACTACATCTCCTCATTCATCCTGAAATATCTCAGTCGAATCTAATGAACAATAATACCCAATAAAAAAAGAGAGAGAGAGAGAGAGAGGGAGGAGGAGGAGTGAGAGAGTAAATGCTAACCATAAATTTTAAACAACGAAGCAATTAAGGTTTAGGAACGGAAGTAACTAAGCTTTTTCCAGCTCTCCACAAACTAGACCTTATTCATCCTGAATTATCACATCTAATCGGGTTAGAAAAGAAACTATCCCAAAAAAAAATAAATGAAGGAAAAGAAAGAAGGAGAGAGTGAGAGAATGAGAGTGAGATGAAGTGCTATGGAATGGATGTATTCATGCGGATATTTTCAATTTTTCTCAGAAAAAGCAAAGATATAAAAGAGAAAAAAAAGAATTAGGACAATGAACGGAGAGATAAAACTAGAAATACTGTATGATTGCTTGGATGGCGAGGAGAGATGAAAAAGGAAGAGAAAGAGGGGAAGAAAAGATGAAGAGGAAGGAAGTTTTAGGAAATGATCAGGTATTATTCAGTTATGCAAATTGCACATCTTTCAGTAGATGCCTTTCAGGTTAACAAAAATCCAAACTTTCTTCTTTCGCTCTTTTTCTTTCCCTCTCCCTCTCTCTCTCTTTCTAAGCATCATTAATCTCATTTCTTTAACTTTTATTCTGCTGTGTCAAATAATCCGGCTGGAAATTTGACAATCAAAAAAAGTCAAACTTTCTCGTTATATAATTGAAATTATAATTTCTGTTTATTTCATCACCACTCTTGAGATCACAGCCATGCTTCAATTCCATGACAAAGCGAATGGAACTCAGAAAAGAAGAAGAATCGGAAATACCATACCAATTCTTCTTTCTCAATTCAATTCACTATTACTCTCGAGGTCATAACTACTCTCATCTCGAGATCATATCTGTGGTAAATGAAATGGAACAATTTGACAATTGATTTCATCTTTTCATTGAAGGAGAAAAAGATCAAAGAGGAAAAACTTTTATTTACGACGAATTTAATCTCATTTTAACCGTTAAGTTAGAGTGCTATGCAACAAATTTCATTTGTCAAAGTTGTCACGTAAAAAAACTTCATCCATTAAAGTTTTCACGTAACAAACTTCATCCATCAAAGTTGTCACGTAAAAATATCCGTTAAAGTTTTCACGTAAAAAGCTTCATCCATTAAGGTTTTCACGTAACAAACTTCATCTACCAAATTTAATTTACCACTGTTACGCAGCAAACTTCGCTATCAAAGCTTTACGTATAAATTTGTCCGTTTGACCATTGGTCATTTGAATGCAGTGATAATTTATTAGTAAAACAATTGAAATGATAGTAAAACTGAAAATTATATTAACTGGGAAAGTGAAGTATCAATGGAAGATGTACCATATAGAAGAAGAATAGTAGGATACACTGAGGAATTGAGAAGATGGAAGATGACGACGATGATGATGACCAATTGGGATGTGTAAAATGTATGTGTGTGGACAGAGGGCATTTAGAGTGACCATAACTTCTCCATTTCTCTCCATATTACTTCTGCAATGATGACCAGTACTGGACGATGAGATAAATATGGAATGTTTATGTGCTACTTGAGCTATCACCACCACTACCACTAGAAAGTTCGTATAAACAATGAAATGACAACAGAGGAACATGCCCATTACAATTCAACCACTTCAAATCGTTTGTCCAGATATCTCTGGAAAACCCCACACGTGCATTCTTTGCAATGTTTGATTTTTACGTGAAAAGCTTACGTTATGCAGTTAAATAGAACATTGGCAAATTTCAAACTAAGTTGAATTAGTTAAATCATTTACTGTCAAAAATACTGATAATTATGCGAGAGTTAATTTTACGTGATAAGGTCACGTTATACAGGAGGGAGGGTATTGAATAAATTCAACTAAGCCTGATGTATTGCTTACTGCCAAAACACTTGATGTATGTTTGATGTGTACACAAGACAAGACAATGCATTCGTCTATTTATGGAAATTGACGATCGTCTTAAGTCAATTTCAGGATTTACATAACAGATTGGTGGGCAATCCGGATCCGGTTGTATGTTATACTTCTATTTTATGATGAAAAAAAAAAATTAAAAAAAAAATTTTTATTTAAGAATATTTAAAAAAAAAATTCAACTAAGCCTGATGTATTATTGCTTACTGCCAAAACACTTGATGTATGTTTGATGTGTAAAAAAAAAAAAAAATTAAAAAAAAAAACATTTATATATTTAATTTATTTGAAATATTTATTTAAGAAACAATCCCTTCTGTAATACGAATAATTGAGGTAAAAAGGAACGGATGGGAATAAAAATTAACAGCATGGTGGGAATTTTAATGCAATCGCACCTGATTAAAATTAGCAACAATGCATTTCTCTCAGAATCGTCTTCAATAACAGCCATTATCGTATTTTTCATTTTCCCATTATCGGCGATCAGATCAATCAGGAATGAAACATTTCAAAGACATTTCCCTCTCTCGCCCTCTCCCTCTCTCTCCTCTTTCCTTTCATTCGATTTGATCAAAAAAAAAAATACAAGAATTGTGAACACTTTCCTGGAAATTTTTGCAAGAAAACTAAAATCAAAAAAAAAAACTTTATAAAAATCTTTTTTTTTTGGAATATAGCAAGTTTCCTAGCTATAATAATGCTAAATAAGCTTGAATTAATAAGTTTCTCTCAGATAATGATCCGATCAAACAACAACAACAACAGATGATCAGTGATATTTGTGGAAGAATGTTGTAAAATGAAGATGACAAGTTATAAATAGAGAAGCAGAGAAAAAAAAAACAATAGCAACGATAAATCAGGTAGGTCATCACAACAGCCATAAGTTGACACATCCCATAGTAGCTATTTAAAAATAATTTATATGCAACCAACGACCAGAAAAAAAAAAGTTTTTTTTCCTAGGTGTTACAATGATTGTATGCTCAGGACTTTCTCGAAGGACCATTTCCATCTAGCACATCTTCATAGTAACAGTATCTCTATACTTTTCATACAAGGAATAGATTGATTCAATCATTAAAAAAATCTGAGAAAATTCAGATGAATGATTCTCGGCAAGGCCCCCCGAAACAGTTTACTTATTTATTCCGAAATTCTCGATTATCAAAACGAGAATTTTCATTAAAAACTGGAATAACAACATGTTTTACACGTAAAATTCGTATAATACTTAAGATAAGATCTTGAATTTCATTGTTCAAAATTGCAGTTAATCAAATTTCTATCTCGAAAATACGCATCTTATCGATTTGTAAACAAACAGGTATCTTGACAATAAAAAAAAAAAACATGCGATTCTATATCGATTATTTATTCAGTAAGAACTATCTAAACAGAGTTAATTTATTGCTTTCTCAAAATTTTCCATCCACGTACAAATTGCTAGAGATTAATACGTACGTCAATATTCCACAAAAGTAAGTGGATAGCTTTAACAGAACTGATAACAATCTTTCGTGAAGAATTGATAAATCCACGATGTGAACGTTAGCTGTATTTCCGCGCTCAGTATAATTTATAACTAATTTAGGCAGAGAAATATAAAGAAACGAAGAGAGAGAGAGAGAGAGAGAGAGAGAGAGAGAGAGAGAGGAATAATTAAATGATCTGAATTGAAGTTATAGCCTTCCTACAAAAGGGAGATAATTATCCTTTTAATAAAAGCAACAAATTTATCAACTGTTCGAACAGCTTTTAACAAATTTTGCTACTAATATTTTTTCTCTTGGAAAAATATGATTAATAAATTCTGTTCACATCAAAATTATTGGAATTTCAAACATTACCACTCAATACATTCGTTCACTTCACAAATGAAAAAGCAAGTAACAGCATAGATCAAAAACATTACAGTAAAATTGGAGAAAATACACAATGACAACATATTTTCTCTAAACAGGCACTTGAAAAAAAAAAAAAAAAAAACATCTTCAGATGTATTCAGAAATTACTAACAATTGAAGATTTTCAATAAAGGAGAGCACGAAGGACGACAACCTATGGATCATACAAGGTGACGACGATCTCGCTCTTCGTTCACCACAACCATGTCATTCCTTTTTTTCTAACTCTTCTTACCTCTCTTATGCGCAATATAGAAAATGGCATGGTAATTGATTGAGAAATGTCGTATATTTTTTCTTCATCAATCAATGTTCCTTCTGCCTATGCCAAAACAAATAGGTAGGTTGCAACGGTATGCAAGACCATAAAAAAAAAACTGAACACTAATCCAAAAAAGTAGTTAACAAGAAAATGTCTTCATCGATGGCCCGAATTCCATTTCTTCTATCTCATACCGTCCATTTTAAACACCTAAAAATACAATCAACCTGTTGATAACTCCATTGCTGTTGCAATACAACATGTTGTAAGAAACATTTCTGCCACTTGGTACACATCAAGTATTTCTCATTTCTTCGAAATAGCTCTTACGCTCCACCTGCATTATCTTCAGATCAGAAATTCTGAGCGACAATGTTTTGTGAAGTTAAACAAAATTTCATACATTTTCTCAATGTAATTTCGATTCTACCAGGTTAATCTTAAGCTTTCTCGATTTTATGACCAAAATTTTCAACAATTCTAATGGAAGTGTTATCTGTAAATATAGATCGTACGTATTAACTGAAAAACAATCAATTTCGGAATTTTTGAGTTTGTCCATCGACCATTTAATAAAAGCCTAGCCCTCAACAGAATGATCTGGAAATTTGAATCCACGCTGTCACGTAACATTTCGGATTCTTCATAAGAAACAGCAGTGGATTAACAGAGTCAGACGAAATTTTTCTTTCATTATCTAATGCATGCGAGAATTTCTTAAAATAAGGCTTTCCTTTTGAAACATGTATATTTAGAGAATTTAAATTTAGTAGGCCATACAACCTCGCAAAATTATAAACTTAACTAGATAGCAATAAAACTAGTTTTCCTGAGAATCATAAAAATCTGAGCTAATTATTCGCTTAATCAGTAGAGAAATATGTAGCATTCTAAAGAATCGCAAATTCAAAAATCAAAATTTAACATTTCTAGTTGACATAACATAATACAGAAATTAACGACGCAAAATCTCAGAAAAATTTTCTGATGCAATCAAAGATTTGACTCGTTACAAAGCATCTTTCGCCACATTTATGAAAGAAAATAGTTCGAGAAAAGAAAATCTAATTCAAAATAAGGCTACATAAGTAAATATATGGTAATCAAAATGAAAAAGATTGCCTTCTACAGAGCATTAAAAAATTCAATGTTTCCCTGATAATTAATCCAGAATGACCAAAAAATTTACGTCTCAAGTCAAGAAATTGTTTATTTAAAATTTCCTATGCATTAATACAATGAAAAGAACACTAATTTAACGTTACCTAGTATCATTATGTAGATCTCGGCAACTTATAGAGCAATATCGCACACCACATCTCATGCAGGTATATTTAGAAAAAAAACCGCAAGCAGCGCAAAATTGCCTCACAGGTATGCAACTTGGTGGAGCTCTCGCAGCATTATATGCATCAAAACCCGAAATTTCCATAGCCTTCGACAACTTTAAAAAACAGATCAGTGAGAACTGGATATTAAAACAGTGATTTTATCAACAATTATTCCATTATAATTAGGGTTCGGTAGCCATTTCTGGGCAGTTTTTTTTTTGAAAAAAAAGGAATTGGATTGAGTATTATCAATACGAAGTATAACCCTCTGCTTACTTTCCATTTCAATATTAGCATAGGAAAATTAGGTTTACATAAATATGAATAAATGAAATAAAAGGTAAATATGCGATATATGCTAATTTGATAATTGTGACAGTTTGATACGAATAGATTTGAAGAGTCAAAAATTTTAGTTAAAAACTTTTAGTTACAATTTACTTTCAGAGGGAATAATAATACCGTTTCTTCTTCAACTAAAGCCGAAAAATTTTTCCGAAATCTTTGCTTGAAATATTCCACTTTGAACTTCTTCCTTTTTTTTCCTGAAATTAAAGTTCATATTCTTACACGTAAAATGGTAAAAACCTCCGAATAATTATCTTTCATGAACCCCATTATTATAAACTCAATCTAATTTCTTTTTAAAAAAAAAAAACTGTCTAGAAATGGCTGCCGAACCCTAATTAAAATTTGGATAAACATATGAAACATAAAATTATAATTTTACTAGTCCACACATTTAATGCGTTTTCATGGCACCAAGCAGTAAGAACTGATGTAACAGTTCACTGAGTACATTGTAAAACGAACAAAATTACCCGGTTCAACATCTCCTTTACGAACTGCTGACTGACCTAATTGCTCATCTTCAAATTTGGGTATATTTTTATGCCACTGCAACTGTGCATGAGGATCTTCATGAAAATTATCCTATAAAAATTAAATCACATAAATTTTAATCCGCAAAATTACGTGCTACCGACGAGATGAACTGTGCCATTTTCCATGAGAACAAAACAATTGATCGAAAAAAAAATTTGGTAGGAAAGGACAGTAAACTCAAAAAAAAATTCTAAAATAAAACCATATTTAAAACTTTGAATCTTCAAGATTTTTTGTTAATGATTTGAATTGCGAACAGAAAGCTTTATCACTAATTCAATTTCAAAGGCCGAGAACTCATCATAAAACAATGTTAAGACAAAAACATTTTACTTTATAAAAGTATTAAATTGTAATTTTTTGAAACTAGGTAACTCAAAACCAAGCTTCAAAAATACCTTCGGGAAAAATTTGCATGAGAAAAAAGGAAGTAATTACTGACTATCTGAATATTTATTGAAGAAAAGAAGGGATGCATAAACCAGACATTGCTAATCATATTGAAAAAAAAGAAACCTGTTCAAGGGCTTCTAGCTGCTTCCTTAAACGTCGTTTTCGTGTTATTTCATCTAGCACACGAGTTGATTCAGCTACATGCAAACGTGCTAAAATATCTCTATCAATTCAATTTTTTAATTTTTTTCAAACGATTTAGTTCTTTTTTTTACAGCACAATTGAATTAAAATATAAGAGTAAACAGAAAATTTGATGTAATTCAAACCAGAATGTCGTTGTGCTTGCACTGTTCGATTAGTATTCATCGATATTACTGCAATATTGACCCATAAATTTTTAACAAAAAAATATCAAATCTGAAATAAGAATTCAATATGACATAGTCCACATTCAGTGCAAATAAATACGAAAAAACTTTCGGAATAATCTAAATTCAAATAACCTAAAAATTTTAAATAATTTAAATTCTTCAAAAAAATTTTTCTCAAATCTCATTCTAATCTCCAATACTTCCAATGAAACAGCTAGTTGCTTGAATTGTCGATGGATATATATGGACAATGACAATAAATCCATAAGTAATATATAAAAAATGACAATAAAGCCATAAGTTAATAAAAGAAATAAATGATAGATTAATAAGACATTCGTCTGTCCAGTGAAATGAAAATTTATTCCGTTCAAACGTCCAATTACAATGCACAAACCAAAAGTAATATTTGCAAATGATTCAGCGCAAAGGTAGTTTTCACGAAAACTATGAAGCATCGCTGAATTTCAACAAGATCAGAGTAACTGTAAGTTAGTATCAACAAGATGATCTAGATATCTGAATCCTGGGTATTCGGATCTTTCTCGAAACCATGACCTACGTTATTTTCTGCCCAGTATTAGGCGACCTACTCGAACAGTTGTTAATAAGGCAATTAATGTGTCAAAAAGCAAACTGACTGTGGTTTCCTACATTTATAGATAAAATATGTTTGATCTATCGTTCAGTCGAAAAACTAAATTCAAACCATTGATCTTAACACTTTAATCTTTCTGAAAACTCAACAAAAAGATATAATTTACCTTCTATTATTCTTTTGATGTCGAAAAAATCCTAGATGTTTTTCAGTAATGGTAATAAGAAGGAATGATTGAACAATGAATGAAGGTAGGTAAGTAAATAACTTGAAGTTCATAAGAAATACATCATAAAATATATCCAGTTTTTGAAGCTGAAGAATAATACAATCAAGATAAAACAGCTGCAATGAAAATATTATTATCATCTATTCGTATTTCATCTAGTCGTTTCAGATATATCAAACAAGGTAGACCAAATTTCCAAGAAATTTTTTCTTTTGACGTAAATCGAATAAGCAACTCATTCAAGGTTATATACCAGCGTCCTCTTAGTTTTTCACATTCCTGGAATTTGGTGAACGAATTAAGGAATTAATTTAACGTAATAAGATAACAATCAATAATAAAAACTGAACCTATATCTGAGCCAGCTAAGCAGCTCACTGGAAGATCGGAGAATCACTCCACTGCTACGCAAATTTCCAAGTTAAATTAAGTCCTAACCTCGGAAAATTCAGAAAGTTATGCAGCTAATTGAAAATTGCTGAGCAAATGTAATATTTGAATAAAAGAGCTTGGAAAAATTCTATTAAATGCGATATATCACCTGTTTTTTCGAATGCTTCAGTGCAAGAGGAGGCCGCTTTTGACATACATATTTGTCGGAGAAAATTCCGTCTACCTTTTTTAGCAACTGGAAAGGAATTTGATCATTGTTAGATAGAAATAGCAATACAGTAATAAAAAAATGACAAAAATTCTACATTATTTAAACTTACTTCCAATAAAAGATATGAGGTGCAATCATATTTTAAAAACAGAGGAAGATGTGACCTTTACAAAGATAATGAGAATTTTCACCGAAAATTTAACCTCGTTCAGTTCAAGACGACCTATTCGACCTCGCGTTTTCGGTGGAATCTTAGTGAATTCACCTGTTTCAACGAATCGTAAAGTGTTCTGAAACATCACAGTATGAAGAATTCAAGGTTTCAACAGAAACTAATTGTCAGTTGTACTGGTTACCAAAAAACTTGATGAGTATTTCAAACAAGACAAGGATTTAGAAACACCCATTAACACTGAATAATAAAGCAGACTTTTAACTGCGATACAAGAAAGTTGTATCTTCTCCGATTCAGCTGACTCGGATTGCAGCTTTCCGGTACCGGTTCTGATTTCAAAGCAACAACCATATCACATTCAGCTGAAGCATTTTCTTTTGCGTTACATCCGTCGACAACACCACCTAACTCCTGAAGATTAGAAGACATTTAAAAATTCAGTTCACGATTAAAATAAAAATTTGTCAGAATTTATAAGAATGTTTCGACATGACAGCAATTAAATATCAAGTGCAATCGAAAGTCTCCCATAGGATTCCCGCAATCATAACAAATAATGAAAGCAGGGAAAGACTGATTGATATAAACAAGCTTTCAAAGGTCAAAAACAGAATATCCAATAAAAAGATAAACAAAATATGTACAATTCAAGTATGGAATTTATCCAAAAATAGTACCATGAAAAGCAGCAACTTCTCCTGCGCATCTGATTCTTTCAGCCTCTCCAGCTTTTCATCGAGCAGTTCAATATCATGAATTAAAGCAGCCAATTCATTATTTTTTTCATACAGATTACCGATCACTGCAATCACAGATATTTCAGGTATCGGCTTTAGTCCTTTTATTTATCACTGAGATCACGTAAAAAGGAAAATATTTCAAACATTAATCATCGCATTACAAAACGCAAAATACAACTTTTAATTATATAATATTATTCACTACAAAAAAGTAGGTAATACGATCATCATCAAGCATACATGGTTAGTGTTAACTTGAAGAAAACTTTCTGAATTTCTAATTATATAATTAAACATGCATCTGATTCCACACAAACATTGAAACTAATAGCTAAAAATGATAAAATAAAGATCGAGAAGTACGGATTCATGGAGAGGAAGAAACTCTGCAATCAAACACGAAATAAAAATCAGAAATTAAAATTGGGATGATTCAAAAAGAAAAAAAGATTTCATAAAACATGTACGACAGAGCACAAATGGTCAATGAAATTATCTAAACCAAAATTGAAACTACAAATAATCGCACACGGAAAACAAAACCATTATTTCTGGAGGAAAGTCTTGAAGTAAATGAAACTGAAAATTTACAAGACAAAAATGATCAAGAATTAGAATGTTTTTTTTTCTGGAACGTTTAAGTAGAATAAAAGTGTTGATAAATCATACCTCGATGGATGTCATCATCGCAAGCTCCAAATTTCTGCATAGAATTACGGTATTTCGCCACTTTACACTGACTTCGTTTCAAACACTCCTCCCTAGCAATATCAGCCATTGAACGAAACATCGAGAAAAACTATAACAGAAGAAAAATTCAAAAATATAGGACATAGTTTTTGATCAAATTTAGGATGAAATCGAAATCGCAGAGAAAAATCCTGACGGAATAATAAAAATAAGTCGCTTTTCCGCCAGATGGCCGATTTAAATTTAGTATTGAATCCTAGAGCGACATTTATTCTTGATAAGGAAATGATCGTGCGTATTGAGGAGGTAAAAGAAGACGAGTTGCTAAAAAAAATAGTGTTGATGAAAGAAGACGAGTTGGTGAAAAAATACGAGACAGTGCAAGAAAGGATTATTTTTATGGCTTCATTCATGTCATTTTATCAGTTAGTGATAGAGTGCAGATGTGTTTTGCGTTTTCGTGTGCTTTGCGTCATGCGCGCTATGTGAAGCATACATGGAGCATCTTTGCAGAAATAATTTTTGGTCATTAGATATTTCCATTTGGTAAATGAATAGCTCTGTATTTCCATATTTGATAAAGTGTTAATTCCAGGAAAAGATGAATGGAACAGATCCATATGCTGCTGTACGGCAAGTCTTGAACAAATTTCCAACTGAAGAAGCTGCCAAGGTATGTTCTTAGTTATAATGAATAGCAATATTATTTATGCAAGTTTTGCAGATGTTATTGCAGTTCGCAGGTCTTTTTATACAGGAAAAATCACTCTTCCAAATTATTGGATTGTTTTCCGAAGAAGAAAGAAACGGAATTCAGGGACTCTCAGAGACATCGAAACTTTTGACAGTCCACAATTTGTCAGAAAAATAAAAAATATTTTATACCATCTAGGTTACCATATTTCCTATCAAAGCACACAATATCAGTTGATTTTTCAAAGATCAGGTGCAAAAAATTTCACTACCATGCCGGTTTTTGGTTAATCCAACTTATAGTATTGATTTGTTTTGATATTTGCAGGAATCAATGGAACAATTTGAAATGCAAGCCCAACGAATTCATGTTTCTATACAAAATATTGTTGAACAGTTGAATAATTTAAAACCGTCTTACAATGGTATGAATTGATCGGAGTTCTCTTAGAAGGTGCGGTGTGACTGAAGAAATTAACATTTCAGGCATCTTTATGATGACGTAGACGACTTTAAATGAAGGCTATTTAAATAATTGGATATGCAAAAACGTTGTTGCTAATACTGTTATCTGGTAAATTACATAAAAGTAGTCAAAAAGAAAAAGAATAAATTCCGTTTTTAATGGGCCAATTTCATTTCTTTGTTCTTTAAAGAACTTATTTTACCGTTATCGATTTTCCTCTCTTTGAACGAGAAGTTATTGATGGCGCAAATAATTCTTTAGGGCAAATGGAGACGAACAGTGCCGAGAAAGATTGTTTATTTGATACATTAAGTGCACTGGAAAAAGGTAATAAGAGATATCTGAAGAATGTTAACAGGATAATATCAGCAATCCGGTTTTATTTCATTGTTTTTTTTATTTTGTAATAATTTAATTCTTGTATATATTTTGGTAAGAGTTAGTGTATTGAAGACCTGGTTTGATAGTTGGCATAGCTTTTCTAATTTCTATTTGTACTACAAACTGATCAGAATTTCTTAATTTTCATCCGTTAAGTTGGATTGACTCTTGTTAGGTATATCAAAAATTTTTTTTGAGAGTCACCAGTTTTGTGAAAAGAAAAACATAATTGACTTATAAATCATATACTTCGATTTAAATATTGGAAATGTTCTTGTTACTTGAATTATTAGAAGTGTAGGAAGCACTGTTTTTTATTTCAAGTCATGATCGTTGCAGATACAGAAAGTAAAAAGTTGTCTTTGAAAGAGAAAGAAATTGAGTTAGAAGATTTAGAGCAACTATCAGAAATCCAGCGAAACTTGGTTGTGGAGCAGAAAAAACAGTTTCAGTTATTACAAACATCTGAGGTAATATCTTATATTTAATCATAGAATTTCTTGTTTCTCTTTTTTAGAAATGTAAACTATTGTGTGATGGAGGATCCAGCTACAGTCTAAATTTTCATTTATTTCCTTATAAGTTTTATTAATCTTTTTCACGGAATGCAGCATCAGGCGCTTTTTTATATAGTTAAGCCCTGAAAATGTGTTATCAGAAAGAATTTTAATTAATTTTATATGACTCTCGAAGAAGTCATATTTTCTCGTCCTATTACTTCAGTAATAAAAATTGTAACTTCTTATCATTTCATTGGTTTTCTACTGAATTTAGTGGGAGACCTGAATCATTATTATTATAGACGGAAAACAAAGAAAACTGGACTGGAGATACTGCGGACGACAACTGAAATTTTCAGAAATACGTCTCTTGACTGACATCTTTGAAGGAACCGAGCTTTGCTGCTTGCAACATAGCAGAAAATGAAGATTTCAAAAGTTGATTAGCTTGCTTCAGATTTTTCATTACTTTTACTGTTTCTTTCTCTCTTAATATTCAAAAATATCCAAGTCATTGCCTTTTTTAACATCATTCTGATTTGAATAATTTTCGTACCAAACTGCTTGGTTGGACGTATTTTTGCTTCGAAAAGATTTTTTAATTTAGTGATGAGGAAAACTTGTATTTCTATCAGAATTATACATCCTTACCTTTTGAGTGCTACTGTAAAAAATATTTGTTTGTTCATACATCCGTAGTCTTTCGGTGAATAAAGATGTTGGGTGATCCTATACGTAAAGGTTATGCTTGATACTAGTAGCTCTGAAATCTTTTTGGAGATGTTCGCAGAGCGCAATCGCAGAAATTCTTGTATCTAGAGGGTCAGATATGTTTGTTCATTATATTGCGATTAATGTTTTTGTTTTGAACTTGATATCATTGATTTTGCTGTCTTAAGTGTCCATATTTAAGACAAAGTATAGCCTGAAATTGATTTGTCCTTGGAATGTTTAAAATAGTAATTTTTTGGTAGTCATTTTGCACAAGTTTTACCATCACTACAGCTTTGATCTCATCATACTTTCTGCTTGTTATTGTTTTCTGATTCATATAAATTTGTTCATTCCAAAATTCATGTATTCGTTTTGCTGTAATTTTAATAAAACGTATAGATCAGTTTCTGATTAACTATAATTTGGGAAGTATAGTGCATACACTATCTGAAATTTTGCAACATGCAATCGATATTATTAGCAAGCATTATTGCTTTAGAAAAATGCTATCTTCAGCCAAATTCAGCGGTAACGTAGAAGTAATTTTAGGCCGCGTGCATTTTGTTATGAGACACTGAAAGGGGCGGCGGAAACCTTAAGGTTTTTGTTTGACGAAAACTGTGATAGCTGATGCTTGTCGCTGGAACTTGAACATCTTACATAGCAAGGATGTGGGATTCCGTTGTCGTGCTGCTGTCTCAGGTGAATTTATTTCTGACTTAGATTGGCACATTTTATGCAGTACATCCAGAATTTTTTTTCTTGTTCCCATCATTTCATGTAAAAGTACTGTAAAATTTAATGTAAAAGCATAGTCGAAAAATTCCTTTGTAATGGTGTATATTTCAGGTAATCTTCTTTTTATTTGGATGGTTTTTTTTCATGAAACAGTTGTTTCGTGATTATGAAGTACACAAAAAGCTTGCACAGATATTATTTTCAATTACATTTGCATTGTCTTGTACAATGTTCGAGTTGATTATTTTCGAAATTATCGGCTTCCTAGAACCGAGGTGAGCCGTTAATGCTTCGTTTTTGAAAATATTTCAGTACAGGTGACAGTTTGAAGGCTTTTTAATTTTTTATATCTTATGGTCTGGTTTCATCCGATAGGTTCATCATTTATTGATTGTTGAAAAGTAGTAATTGAACATTTTGACTACGATTTTGCCGAAATTGCAGTTGTCGGTTTTTGCACTGGAAACTTGGGCTGTATTCGATACTTTTTGTATTAATTGTAGTTCTCCCAATTTATTTCTCTTTTTCGCTGTTCCGTTCAATCACTTTCAGTAAGTTTCACTTTCTGTTTCATTTTTTGTATCTTTGTATATTTCGATGTGAATTTCGTTGTAACTTATTTTTTGTCTACGAAATAGTTAAACAGGGAAAGTAGGGTAAATAGTGTTAGTAGGGTATGAACATTTATATGCAGACTTATATTAATAAATAATGGATATTATTTGTTATAAAAGCAGAGTAGTGTTACTTCTGGGAAGTTGTGATGTCGTGATTATTACTTTCATATATGAATGGGATCTTTCCAACTCGGTTGCATCTTATCGATTTAAAGAGATTTTTAATTTTTCAGTAAGAAGGAAGTGGATATTGCCTCTCACTGTAGTATCTTGGATGTTATTTATATATTTTTTTTGGAAAATAGGTGATCCATTCCCAATTTTGAGTGCAAGGCATGGTAAAAATTTGTTTTACGACTTTTTGAATTTTCTTTTTTCTCTTGTAAAATATAAGGAATACGGCGTTCAAACATGAGATTCAATTTTCTCTCACAGCCAGTAGAACTGTGGAAAAATGTGAACTTCATCATTACCGAAATTAGCGCTTTAGGGTATTAATAAACTTTTGTTTTCAGGCATATTTACAATTGAGCAAGCAATTTCACGTGTGGGTGTGATTGGTGTAACAGTCATGGCTATATTATCGGGGTTTGGTGCCGTGAATGCCCCTTACTGCTACATGACGATCTTTATGCGACCTGTTGGACAAATACAAATAGCACAAATGGAACGAAGACTTATGCATACTATGGAAATGATTGTTGCAAAAAAAAGACGATTATGCATGTTGGAGAAAGAAGTTGCATTAAGCGCTTTTACGCAAGGTATTTCTTTCTAAATGCTCTGATTAATGAAACCCTTTTATAATTTTTGAGAGTTTTTTTTTTTTAATATGTAGTATTTTTTGTGTGTGCCTCTTATTAGCAGTCGATTGAGGAAAAGTATTTGAATTACAGTAAAGTACCGTCATAAATCTGTGAGCATGAAGCATAATTTTTAACACTTGTTTTGCGCCAAATGGCTACTTATTTCCAGGTTTCATTTCATCTTCAGAACTTTTGTGAAATAATGTAATGCTTTAGGAAGTGACGGTCAAGGAGGACTTCTTCAGAAACTGTGGGGTTCAGTATCGTTTTCTTCAAGCTCGTTGAAAGATCAAATAAGGTTAGAAGTATAAACACTTTTGCAGAACAATGACTCGTTCATTTCTTTTGTGCTCCTTGTTTTTTCTTTCTTGTACAACATTTGTTATATTTTCGTTTTGAAAAATGTAAGGAGGTAATTTTGCAGCACGCTGAACTCAGAAATATTGCCTTTGGAAGAATTGAGTCGCTACCTGTTTTTAGAAGTTGTTGAATTACGTAATATGCGAGTGCGTTCTTCTTTATGTAACAAATTTTAGGTGTATGAAGTTGGAGGAAATGGGTGGGATTTCTGAGAAACAGCATTTAAGGACATGATTTATAAAGGCCTTTATGAACAGCAGGAAAATTTAAAAATTTTCTTGTACTAGATTGGTTTTACTAAAAAAAGTGCAATCATCTTACTACATTTAGTTCGGAGCTTTGCTTTTGTTATCATATTTTTTATTTTTCTTGTTGAGGAGCGCATGGAATATAGTAAAACATGGCAAGGACAATATTTCAATATACTCGGGCATTTCTTTTCCATTTATTGCATGTGGAAAATTTTTATTTGCACTGTGAATATTGTTTTCGATCGAGTCGGTAAAGTAGATCCTGTTACTAGAGGAATTGAGATTGCTGTCAATTATATGGGTTTTGAACTTGATGTAAGTGCATTCTAACGTATTTGTTTGATTCGTCATTCGCTGCAAGTTACATAATGAATGTATGCATGATATTGGCATACTTGCATACGGATTCTTTATTCCCTTCCATTCTTTTTGAACAGAAAACTCTGGTCAAGTTTAACTCTATTTTCTAATAGTGCCCAGAACTTAATTATAGACTTAAGTTAGAGCTCCAATTGCCAAAGAATTGCAGATTCGGTTCTGGTCACAACACATATCATTTTTTTTGGTTGGTGTCATTGCCGTAACTTCAATACGGGGCCTTTTAATAACCCTTACGAAATTTTTCTATATGATCTCGAGCAGCAAGTCATCGAATTTGATTGTTCTTATTCTTGCTCACATTATGGTAAACATAGAATTTGTACCTTTGTTTAAGAAAAGTTTACTCTTGAAGAGGTAGAAGTTTTTCCCGCTGGGACCAAAAGAGTAGGAACTAATTCTTTCCTGTGAAAAGTTGGTTCTTTCATTTAAACCTACTCAAAACATAAGCACTAACTTCTTTTATAGTTATCCCACAGAATTAAAACAAGTATGAATTAAATAAAGTACGTTGTCTGACTTTGCTGTAAACCCCTCGGGGTGTGTGATTTAGCAGTAGTGGTTCAAGCAGTGCAAAATTATTCAAATTAATCCCTTTCCTATAAGTTACTCACCTTTTCTTCACTGATTTTTGACCTGATGTGCAGTTTTTCGTATTTTCAGGGCATGTATTTTGTGTCAAGTGTACTGTTAATGCGAATGAACATGCCACACCAATATAGGTTTATTTTTGCTGATTTTTTGTATGTGAATGTGTACTATAAATTTTATCACTATTTAAGCGAAAAAACAAGCGTTTTATAAAATTTTTTAATTCTAAGTTAATTCCAAAAACGAAGAGGTATTCATACCATAACGACAGAAAGAATGTGAAACAGATGTGATGACCATATTTCAAAAACAACATTATAATTAATCAATTTACTGTCTTCATTAACCAAAACTTGATTCAACAACAAAAAAAAACATAGGTTCAGATAATCAGAGTTTAGCCGCAACACTTCATCAAAAAAGCAAACTAGATGTGACATTTGGAACACTGAGAATTCGAACTAATTTAATTTTGTTCCTAAACGTCTATGATTATTATTTGAATGTGATAAACAATAATGAAAAAATTTCAGGTCTAGCATTACTGTCGTTTTGGGAGATTTACAGTTCAATTTTTATCATCGGTGGTTCGATGTTATGTTTCTAGTTTCGGCTTTGATCAGTATTGCCTTTTTGTGGCTAGCTCATAAGCAAACACGAGTTTCAACCGATTTATAATTAGTATATGCAGGAAGGATTCCAAAGTAGTTGCAGTAAATTATTGTATTGTGAGTCAAAATTTATTCAAAAAGAAAAAAACCAACTGACATCTGCTTTAATACAACATACAGTTATAAATCGGTTGAAAAAAACGCAAGGATTCACTAATAAATTAATCATTGAATCGAGACTAAACGGAATCAGTTAGTTATCACCCATTCAAGCAAAGAAAATTTCGTGGACATGCTTTGAGATCATCAGCATAATACCTCGGACATTTTCCGTAAGCCTTCCAAACGTTCCTCATCAGCCCAGCGGAGAAATTCCGAAACATCTCTGTTTTCTATTAATTTCTGTTCTGCCAAACAGTTTTCATTTATCTTCTGCAACAAAATGTATCTATTAGCTAGACTTCAGTATTTCTCTGTCGAAACATAACCGTTCCTTCGAATGAGTTTGGAGCAATACGGATGAATACAACCACATGTTTAAGGACTTTTTAGCTGTACCTAGTTTTTTTCGAGCCGAAAATATCCAGATTTTTAAGATCTGTTGTAGCAATCAGTCCACCTACTTTTAATAACCGCAAAATGATTCAACAAAAATGAAAACCTTCAGAGGCATTAGACTTTGCTGATAAAAATATATTGCTTTACACAGATTCCAATAATCAAAATTTGGCCATAGCACTTTATCAAAATAAATGTGACATTTGGAACACTGAAAACATGAATTAATTCAATTTCTTGTACTTAAACTTCTTTAGTTATGATTATCATATGAAGTATGATATTATTGGCGAGGGACTTCAGAATTCATTAATAAGTGTTCTATAATGAAAGGGCAATGCGGTAGTCGAAGATATATAGTGAGAAAATATAGGCTTTTAACACCAAGACAGTGACTTTTTTAGCTTTAAAAGCCCTATATATTTTTTTCGTGGAAGCCATTTTAAAAATTTAAGAAAGTCGAAATTCTTCGTTAACCAAACCTGCCATAATAGGAAATCACTCAAACGTGTTTCTCCACTAGTTCTAATCAACAGATCTGGATCGCTGGAAAAACGACTGTCAAGGCATCGCGATATTAAGCATTCATTTATATCAGTTGTTGCCAGTAGTCCTAAGAGATACAATTATTTTTGATATTTCCTTGAAAAAAAGTTTAATATGAATCCAATAGCCGGATTATTCTACTTAAACATCCAATTCCTAATTTAAATATTGCATAAAAATTGAAAAAGCAATTCTCTAAAATAAGTTATTCAACATTTCGGAAGCACTCTACCTTTTCGGACGCCATGAGCTATTGTAACAATAGCTCTCCTTAATTCATCCTGCGCTGTATAAGCAATGCAAACATTCACTGTACCTCTAAACATCATGCACTTTCTTACAATCAGAAAAATGGTTTGATAATGAAAATTGGAGAGACTAATTTAATTAATCCAAACAAACAAGGAAATGAACAGCATTACCTGTTATGTTCTTTTGTTAGTAACTCAATTTGTGCAATATATTGTCGAAGTTTAGCTGGAAGACGTTTGAAACTTCCAAAAAATTGAATACGAATACCATTTTCAATAAGTTTATCCATAAAATATGATCGATGAAATTCATTTCGTTCATTAATTAGTACGGAACAAGAAAAAAAAAAACCAAACAGAATTACGGAACACTATTTGTAATGATTTTTGTGTTGATGGGGATCCTTTTCATGTATGAACAATTTTTCCACAAAATATTTGACTTTTAAAGAGAAATTTGTAACAAAAGCTTTCAGGTAAAACTGCTATAAAAAAAAAAAACAAACAAACTAAACTTTCATCCAAAAGTTGGATAAGTTTATGCTCAAATAATATCAATAAATCGTTGACTTCAGCTGGACTTCGTTTGAAATTTTCTAAACTAAGCGCATATACAGTAATTTCTTTCACGCCAAATTCTAGGCACCATTGCAACACCTAAAAATAAAACAATCATAGCGAATGTTTTTTTTTTTTAAGCTAAACATTTATTTAATATTTTTCCAAAAAAAAATATGAATCCTGACGTAAAATTATTGACGAAATTAATCTGATAGTTCAGTTTAAATTACTCATATTATTTCGATTAAAACGCATACTTTTGTTAAATTATCGAAACCCTTGCGATGACCTTCAACAAGCGATGAATATCGCTGCCTAAGAGAATACCGACGATTACCATCCATGATAAAAGCGATGTGTTCCGGAATTGGACGAAGCGTAAGGAAATATTTCGCCAAACTATGCCACCAAGCTTTTTTCTCGTCCGAATCAAACCACATTGTACAAATCAATTTCTTAATCTTTAAAAAGTAAATATGAGTGGAAATTAAATTACCTAAATTTCGTATCCAATTTTATCGGTACGATTCCATAACTAATGAAGATTGGAGCCCAAAGAATGCTTGAGATTCTTTTACCGAATTTGATACAATTAACGGGATTCAAGGGGCTTCAAACAAGCTATATCAGATTGGTCTCCGCTTCAAAACTATGATTGAATAACATTAAATACATAATTCTGGCATTGTGAAATGTGATATAAGCCGACTCGTCAACACCCACAGGTCATGTCAATTTGCCGATATACCAAAAACCTATCGAACAATAGTTTAACCGTCTAATCTCGATAATCTCGAAAAATGAGATGAAAATTAATTATGTTCTTGTTTCACTGAAATGAAAAAGTTTGATATTTGAATTATGAATAAAACACTCTAGAAAATGGCAATATGGAAAAGATAATTGAACTTGCATCAAGTCAACAAACACATTTATTTAATTGATGAAATCTTATCATTTGCTGACCAATTGACTGTTTACTAGTTCGAGGTTATGATTTTGAAAACGATATTTGAAAACTCATAGGAATTCAATTAATATTGCGTCGTCACCCTTGTACAAGGTTTCAAAAGTTGGTGGATATATGGGAAAGTTTTATTAGAACAGATAAGCAACAACAAAAAAAATCAAGGAAATTACTGTCTCCGAAGAACTGCATGCTTCAAAAAGTTCATATTTAATAAATATTTTCAACAAGAATAATTTTTTTTTGAAAAATCAGGAAATAAAATTTTTTAGAAGACACAAAGCTTTTGTGTGATCTATATCAATAAAAGAAAAACGAAACCAAATTGCTTGATTGATATTGCTTTCACCTTATAAACATTCCTTTTTATCATGATCATGTTTTCTACGTTGCGGAAGTTCTTAAATATAAATCAAAGAGCTGCTGAGGCTCAATTCAGTCACCAAACATAGAAGCGCATTAGCTGTCAGATCGTACATGAATATTCGACCAAAAATATTCCTATTTTTAAAATACACAAAGCTTTTGTATGACTTACACCATTAAAGGATAAAGGAAACCAATTTAAGCTGATACTAGCATCTTTCACTCTTTCATATCCCTTTAATAAATTACAGAATGAAAAGACACCTGAGCAATATCAAAAGCATATGTTGACCGTTTATGATATTCGTAATGAACAGCATCTCACATCAAGTGTTACATATAAAATTAAAACCACATCAAAAAGTGTTCTGCAATGATCTTGATTAGTCCTAAAAACATACAAGTGCCTATGCATGAATTTAGTTACAATCAATATAAACAATGCGAACTTCATTTCTTCAGTATTCTAGGTCCATAAAGTAATAGGTATGCACAGTGCCAATCACCTCCACCAGATAATTTCAAAATATCATCTGTACTGACTGGATGAACCTGTAAAAAATACAAAACCATCATAATTATAATTCGAAAACTTAGCAAAATAGAAGTAACATGTAGTATCAACAGTATCATTGGCGGAATTTCAGTAGCTTACTTGATCATCATCGCACATTGCCCATTTATTTCCTTTGATGCGAACCCATGCGACATAGTGCCCGCTACTAGATGAGCGGCCTTTGTGCGTTATAACTCCCTGAGAAGGTAATTCACCAGCATTATAAGAGCAATTCAGAAGACATGCGACTGGTAAGTAACCAATTAGAAAGATTACAAAAACTTCACTTGTTTTTCAAAAAGTTTTTCAAATACAAAAACCCTAATAAATTGATAGAAATCATGCAGCGCCAAAGTTAAATTCATGCCTAGGAAAGTTAACCTTAGTGAAGAAATGAGAAAGAATATTTCTAGACAAATTGATGATGCATAAATCAACCTGCAATTCGTAATATCCACTATTATTTGAACCAGGATCATCGCTAAAACTATGCGGAACAGCTTCTTCGACTTTTTCACTCCCGTCTAGAACAGAAGTATCAGCTGGATCATTAGAAGTTTTTGAGGTTCGTAATGCTTCGACTTTCCTATCCTCCTCCGCCTGCAAGAGAGTTTCATGCAATTCTACACAATCTTCAATAGTTAATATGTTGTACATCTACTCAGATACTAGGACATGAGCTAGGAATAATAGAGAGAAAAAAAAAACTGCCACCGCAACAGAAAAATATCTCACATAAATGTATTTGATAATATCAAAAAACAAAAATATTTTGAGTTTATCGATAAAATTATTACTTTAAATGCATAACGTGCCGGCAACAGTTCCTCCTGTAATTCGGGAGTGCATATATCATACAAATCAAGGATGAGAGGAAATTTGACATCCTTTAAAATCTTTGCATTGATCTAAAACAATTACAATTAAGTTTAAGAATGAAATATCACCCATCTAAATCAATTTAATTTTGAATTTTTAAGATTCTCTTTTGCCAGTAACATCGGGATACCTTTCAAGTCTTTAACTCAATGAAAATTAACTTTAAGAGCTGAACTAACCTTATCTTTTTCCTTATAGAAAAACCGAACCATCTGTACAGATAGATATGCTGGAAGACGATCAATAGAGGTCTTCTTTTCATATCTGGCGTCACGACCCAGCACTGCTGATTTTTTGGTAATTTCCTCCGTCAATTTACTCTTAATGCCCAGTTGCAAATACTTAACTTCTTGGCTAAGGAAACAACTTACCTGAAATAAAACTAACTAATAAAAAAAAAAATGTTGTGTCGAAATGTTCCATCATGAGGTAATAAAGCTTGAAGCAAATTTTTATCATTTCCATCTTCCCTTAAAATAAACTGTATAGACAGAAAGTAGAAAAAAAAGAATGACCTGAAGAAAAGATTCTTGTGAGACACCAACAGGTTCGTCATCGGATTCCAGATTTCTCATTTCAATCTTGAACCTACCTTCCATATATTTTGACACTATGGAAGCCAAATGATTCCTTGAAGTTGGCTCATGATCTGTAGAAACAAATATTATCAGACAAACTGGCAATAAATTATGGCCGAGAATCTATGTCTGTCATCCATAGTGATGCTTAGCAATCAAAAAACAATGAATTTTTCGTTTTATCTCAGAAGATAATCCTATAGCCTAATTCCCGCTACTGCATGAAAATTGAGAACAGCACTAATTAATAGCTATAGATCTGCTAAAAGATAACGACATAAAAACCTGTCACTTTCAACTGCGATTGAAATGCTCGAAGTAGTTCAGTCCAGCACTCATTTGCATCCTGCTGCATCCATCCATGCTCGTCGCGTGTCGCAAATTGAGGAAGTACAGTATGCAATACCTTTAATAAAAGCGCAATTAAAAGTTGTCTTTGAAAATTCCATTCAATAACAAGACCCACCGACCCTTTCTAAAGGCTACAGTAAATCACTTCGTTAACTCTTGATGTTTCAACAAGTTTTAAATTCCATGTTTTGCTAAACAATAAGGTCCCAGGTTCAAAAATATTTTTACTGCGGAAAAAATGATGAAAATCTGTATAGTAAAGCATCAAACAAACTTGGATCATCATAAGTGGAATAACACCGCCACAGTTTTTTGACTTTTGTTTGTCCATCATCGAATATAAATCACGAACAGCAACTGTTAGAGCTTTTGAGCCATTTTCGCCATCAACGATTCCACTTTGTACTGATTCGGAATACTTGTTCAGTGCTTCTCTTAATTCCGGTATAACCTAAATCAGAAAAATGCAAAAAACCACACGTATGCATTCGATAAGCAATATTAGCTTAAACAACAAACTTGAATTATCTACCTTAAAACATTGCAAAGTAGCATTTAGATAACATGTGTTGCCAAGATTCTTTAAACCTGCTGGCAGGACTATTGAATTTGATGTCTGAAAATATGAAAGATCATTAACACGCAAAAAAATTATTTCCTTAATTTTATTAATTCAAATGCTAAGCTGCCAACTTTCTGTACTGAATATCATCCACAATGAAGAAATAAAAAACATGAACCTCAGCTTCCATGTTGTCAGAGTTTTCTTCCGAGCTACTAACTGGTGGAGGTTGTGGAACCAGGCCACCACTACCAATCATCATCATCATCATACCTTCTTTTAACTCACAGCCATCCCAACTGTTGTCACCAAGAATTTTACCCTATTAAAAATTGTGGAAATGAATTAATTGATGAAGATATTTCACCATCTTCATAGAGAGGAATTTCCAGAAACAGTAAAGTAATTTTCTTCAATGTTTTGCTTCACTTAAACACTTTTTCACATTCAATTAAAGATCGGAAAAATATTTTTGTTCCAAAACAAGGCCAAAATATCTAGCACAAACAATTACAAATTGGACCTTTACACACAGAAATATAATATTTCACGAGAAATAACGTATTGCTATTATATATTGCAGTACAACACTCAGTTCTACTCAAAGAAAAAGTATTTCTGAGAGCTTGACAACGTAACGCAATTTTTTCAATTTATGATAGTCTCTAAAATCTAATAAATGACTTTGGAAAGATCAGTATTCGTTAAGACTGAAAATATCTTGAACAAAACTAAATATAAATTGAAAAAGAAAAGTCATTTAACTGCGGTAAGGATAATTTACACCCCGTCAAGATTAATAAATAACTGAAACCACTCCTGCATAGTCTTCAAGGTGATAAATAAATGAAGAAACTCTTGCCAATATTTAGTTATAGGAAATTAACAAGATGACGAAAAAAAAACCAACGTATATATAAAATTCGACTTACTTTAATGAGCACTTTTTGTCGCTCAGGATTGACACCTGTCAATGAAAATAATTGTGATTTTAGTTGGAGTGGTGAGTCATGCACATTTGCATCCACTTCTAACCGTTCCTTTCCCCACTTGACGAATACTCGTACCATACTTTTAGCTTTAGAAACAAGTCTGAAAAGACTGGCAAAAAAAAAAACTGAATAAGAATGAGAACATAGTATGATAGTCATCAAACAAGCAAACTGAAATAAGCAGTTACATCAAAATTATCCGGAAAGGTTAAAAACAAAATTATTATCGAAATATAATCAATATTACTGCTTTCAAGAAGCCGAAATCACGAGGAAAATTAATTGCAGCAGAATTTACTAGAGGATGTCAGAAAAGACTAGTAATTTAACCTTTCCGTGGATCATTACCTAGAATAGATTTGACCTTTCGCCCGACTATTACCACCGTAAAATAGTTCGAAATGACATAAAATTTCATACGGTTAGCGTAAAATAAAGCATTTTAGTCGAGTAATACTTCCAGTTTATCCCGTGAAATACCGGGAAAACACCAGAGGAGTGAGATACACCCGTGGAAATCTACACGTGTCAATGACAACCATTTAGATGATGGGTCAGAGTCAATAATCCACTTCGAGACACTCAGTGACAACAATGACCCCACAAGAGCCGGGTACAAATAGCTAAAAAGAAAAAAAACTATCAGGTTGATATGAAATAATCCGCGGAGAAGTTGGAGCGGGGTGTTTTTCGGTGATGTAATGAGGTCTGCTGGATGGAGTAGTCCCATTTCGGTTAGCTATTGATGATAAATGCAATTTTTTTGAAATTAAGAGTGGCAGATTAAGAATGAAATGGAGAAATTGTTGTAATTTGAAACTTTGTTTCGGATGAGAATTCTGAGAGTTTCAAAAATAAAAAAAACTTTGAGCTCGCAAATTTTGATGATAAAATTACCGCGGGATAATTAAGATTCGATTAATGACATGCGAAATTCAATAATATCCGACAAGTTCATGTATATTGTTGGCTACATTTGAAATGTTGTTTAATTTATCTGAAAAAAAAAATTTTTTCACGCATACTTTAAAAGAAAATCTAAAAAAAAATGTTTTTTTTTTTATTATCATACATAAAAGTATGCAGATTTTGGCATTAAATTTAATTATTGAAAATAGAGAATAATTTCAATGCAAATCATTGTTTTCTATGATGAGAAACAAAAAGGTTGGGATAGCAATAGCCACGGACTATGTGAAAGATGAACAAGATGTTCCGGATTATGAGTTTCCCGATAGGTAATATCATTATATTTTAATGCAATAACTTTCGTTTTAGCAATACTGATTATGGTAAATTTTTTCTGGCATTGAGTTCATTCGTTATCCACACGTTCATCTTTTTCAATTTACCAACAATTTGGCAAATAATATCATTGCAAATTTAGTGGTCATGTGAAGTTAAACTTGACGAAATCCGATTTAGCATTTCTTGAGGGAACGACCTCGGAATCGAGTGTACGAAGCACGTCATCAGCAACAGTAAGGTGAGTTGAGATTTTTGGAATTATTCAACATAACATTATTGCCGCTAATTTTTAGCCAAACCATTTGTATGTAGCAGTTTCACATCTGTGATACGTGATGACGTTTCTTCTATTCCGCTTTAGAAGTACATCTACGGATTTCTGGATAGTGTACTTTTATGGAATCCTATTCGTTTTTGTCCACTCGTCATATTGTCCGTAGTTCATGTTTTCCACTAATTTTTTGTTTTGTTTTGGATTATGTGATTTTCATTTAAAAGTTTATTATATAATCATAAAATATGGAATATAAATGTGAGCTTTTAAAGTGTAAACTAAACGAGATTTTTACTCATATAAAGCAAATGGAACTGTTATAGTTTTCAGAAGAAATCAAAATGTGCAAATTCGGTTACTTGCAACAGTGGCAGTACTGATTAGTTTGGGATTCACTTGGTTAGCTTTCTTATTCTTTGCAAATTTCCTCTCATATGAAATTATCTATCATTTTTTCCATTTATTCTCGACAATATTCTTGCACAAATACTCAAAGTTGGTTACCCTTAATGTGCCCAATATTGTTCTCTTGCCAACTGTAATTAAGCAGCAATTCACCAAATACAGTCTACTGTTGAACTGTTTTGTGTGGCATGCAATGCAAAATACGGAAATAGCGCAAATTATCTTGGGTATCTTCGCGTTTATTGTGGGAATTTTAACCCGAGATTGGTATCGTTTACATGGAGAGAAATTGACACGAGCTTTGAAAGCGCTTCTTAATGTTTCCAACATGCTCAACTCCCTTGAGTATGTTCTTTTTCTTCTTTTGCTTCCAATATTTCTCGAATAAGGAAGGGATGGGGAAGGATTCGAATTCGTTTATGATTACGGGCTAAATTCGGTAGACACCAAAAGGTCAATTTCACCAAAGCAAACATGAAGATTTTTTCAATTCAGACAAAAAATTCAGCGCTAAACTTTCCAGCACATCTATGTTTGGCTTGCTTGATATCTATAAGCGTTTGAAATTCAACGGGAATTATATATTTTTCCCGGATGATTTAAAAATTAATGAAGGAATACCGAGAACACCGGAAATCAGGTATACAATAATATCCAATAGATGCAATTATTTCCAGAATTGATAAACGATTAGGAAAGATATTATATAGCTGTTCAAGAATAAGGACATCGGCTCGTACCAAAACCAGCAGTTAAGAAACTGAGAAACAGACCGTACAGTTTTAGGCCAGATTTTTTGTAATCCATCTAGACAACAGTGAAACAATACACGTCAAGTCCAATTCGACCTAACCAAGCACAATACTCTGATGCCCTATTGTATTACAGTCTGCTTGCTGCAGCACTGGATGGACAAGTTATTCTGTTTTACGGATTTCACGAGTTGCTAGAAGAAAAAAAAACTTCAGAAATTTCTAGATCTTATAATAAATTTAGTTTATTGCAGCCCACCGTTAAGTCCTTCGAACAGAAAAGGAAAGGAAGTAAAAAATTTGGCTGTAAATAAATCCTGATTTCGTCATTACGACTAGTATTACAGCTACCCGTACCCCTTATTTTGAAAAGAGAAAAGAAATAGATAACGCGAACTGAAACTAATTATTATCTGATTTCATTCATTCAATAAAATCAAACATTTAAATGATTGTACTTTTTTAAAAGATGAAGAAATAAAATAAGACACTCTTATCACAATTCCCAAAACATTTAACATGAGCACATGCTCAGCCAAATTTAGCATTCAGAATTTTTTTCATTACATACAATACAAATATGATGAGTTGTGCTCACACATGTAAGTTTTTTACGGATTCCTTTTTGAGAATCGTGCCATACGGCGGCAGTAAAGGGAAAAGAAATAGTAATGGAAGCACTAAAATTTGTAATGATTGTCTGCACACGATTATCATAACAAAGTTTAACTATATGAATCACAAAATGCATAGCCTTTGTTGTCGTATGGAGATCATTCCTTAAGAGAGTAAAAAAAATGGAAAGAATATTGTACAGATGTGAATTAATGGGTTTATTAATCACGTAAAAAAGTGAAATGCTCGCACTGCAAACAATGAGTTCAAGAGCTCTTTTCAGTATGAAACTTCGCTTTTCTCATCCTCATTTGATATCAATTACTGTATCGATAGGAAAAGGACGTGAAAGAAACTAACCCTATCCTCACTTAAAATACATTTTCCATGAAATTGGACTTCGTCAAAGATGGAATTTTAATTCATTTCTATGAAATCGGGCTTCGTTGCGTTCCTATAGGTTTGGACGGTTTCTTTGACACGTTCAACTGCATCATTTAACATTACTATAACATCCGGGTCTTCCTGAAAACCAATCCCGGTCATGAAAAAGATAAACAGCGAAAAATTGTTTGCTACGGTTCTAATCCTACATGTTGCGTCTCTTATTGTCTATAAATAAACTTTTATCATCTAGAAGGAAGAAGTGAGTGAAGAAAAATGCTTGAGCTAAGTTGCAAGTAAGCCACTGGAAATACATTTTTACTTCAGAAAATAACGCTTACTTTTAAAAATTGATCCAAATATGCTTTCTTTTTGAGAAGTATTTCACACTGATTCAAACTTTCTTGAAAAAGACTTGCTGCATTTGTGTGATTACAAAGCATCAAACCCGAAACTCGATTTGTCACTGGCAAATAGGGCGAACGGCGACACTGAGTTATATTTAATGAACCTGGGCCCCATGGTGCAAATCTGAAACGCCATGTACTTCTATATACTTCTTTTCTTGGAAAAAGTGATACAAAGTTAACTAGGATATCACTAATTCCAGTTATAATATTTTGCTAGTAGTAAACTCCAAATGACTACTTCCGTGCTCATGATTCTTTCTTGATTAAACTAATTGTAGTTTAAAAATGTAAAAACAAATCAGTAGTTTACAAAGAACAGTAGTATTGACTGAGCTTACTTTATATCACGCCTTTCCTTAATCTTGGTCAGTGATGAATAAATTTCAGTCGGATCAATTCTGCCTTGCAGAATAGCCAAGGCGGACAACATACAATGATCAATGCCCTTTTCCATTACAGCGCTACTCATCATACTTTTTGGTTGAAGCAAACGCCGCAGCACATCACCAACTGATGTTTTCATCACCGTAGTATCACCTTCACGAAGCGGTGTAAAACCTAAACAGATATGTACGTTCAACTTTGTCAAATGAAAACCCTCGCCTCAAGTTCTCGAATATGTCAGCTAGGTAAGAGTTGACTGGATGGTTCAAAATAGCTTCCCATTAAATCAAATAACACGCCAAAAATGAGTTTATTTAAAAACGATGCGAGCGAATGGAACATGGAAACTAAAAAAATTGTGATGAAATATAAAAGTAAAGTTATGAAAATGCTAGCTGGTTAAGAAATTTACAACATAAAAGCACCTGTCTGAATAAAACGCATTGGTGGGTATGCAGCCAACGGAGCGATCAGGTTAATCAGCCTAGTGTTCATGGTACCAGGAAATCGCAGTGTTGCTGTTGATGCACACATAATGCGTGAAACCTTTACAAACACTTATTACAAAATTCGTGTTTATATTTCAGTGTAACATGCAAATAATTAGACTCATGTCGCGGCAAAAATATTTTTATAAATTATGAGCTAAAAAACACATGAGTCCGTATTACTCCACATTTATTGCTGACTTACCATGGAATTTATGTGAGAAAACGATGAATTACTATCTGACGCATTTTCACTTGCAATACGATGAAGAGCTGTATTATCCAAAACAACTACACAATTTGGATGCTCAATTAATCGAGCTAATGTCAAAATAGAATTGTACGGTTGTACAACCACATCACTCGCTTCGCCTTTTTTCATCACCGGGAAAACTGAATAGGTTTGAACCAGTTTCTTCGGGAATCTACAAAGTCCACATAAAGGATTTTCAAAAAAAAAAAGCTCCATCATTTTGCAATAAATGCTTTTATGTTATTAACTGAAACATAGTAACTTTTCTTTCTAAAAACAATTAAAAGATAATCTAACCTGTCACTTATTTTTTCCAGCGCATGAGAACCCATTCCTGAGCCTGTACCACCGGCTATGGCATGGCATAACATGAATCCTTCTAGGCAATCGCTGTTTTCAGCTTCTCGTTCAAGAATATCAAACAATGCCTCCTGTGCTTCCCTACCAACATTCTGTTTTGTGTAATCAAAACCACGACACCATATTTTTTTAAATAAGAAAAACTGAAGCGAAACCGTAAACGCAGAAAAAAATTACATGATTAAGTGGTAATTCTAACATGTAATTTCATTCATCACAAAAATCTAAAATATTTTTTCCATTTACACAACACTGCTAGAAATGTTAACCAAATGAAACAAATTTTTGTCCATTCAATTTCTTATTTATCAGAAAATAAATTGGTCTTAAAATAAACCGGCGAGTACTACTCAAATTTTTAGCAAATTAGAAGAGCACTAAAGCAGTTTGCGACATCAATCACAAAATGCATAACTACACTTCCACTCTAACATCTTCAGCATTTCTCTTCATAGTAAGCAAAGAAGTTTCACCTTCCTTGTTTGTAGCCACTGGCAAAATTATTCCCCGCACCGCCGCCACTTTTGGACATGAAGATATTCTCCATATTGTAAAGTGTACGATAATCAGATGTGATAATGCCATTGATAACACGTGGTTCTAAGTCTACCAAAACAGCACGTGGAACATAGCGTTCATCGTCCGCCTAAATAATTAATAAAAGTTTTCCATTTTTCTATTTCAACGTCCTCAGCAATTATTCGTCATCAGAGACAGAACACAATTGTAAAATTACTGAAATGACACGTGATTGTAGGGAAAATGTCTAAGAAGGAATCAGAACAATTTACTGCAATGAATCTTTACGCACCTGATAAAAGAAAACGCGCTTGAAGTCGTTCGCTTCAATGTCACTTTGTATAGGCTCACCGTTCGATGCAATACCGTGTTCGGCGCACAATGAACGCCAAAATGCATCACCGATTTGATTCCCACATTGGCCAAATTGTACAGCAATTATTTCACTCGGCATACCTAACATCAGCACAAAAAAATTGAATTCATTTCTTACTCTTACTGATCACTTAAAGCAACGGTACAACTGTGTGCTTCAACAATCAACATTTTGTATCAAATGGATACAATTTTCGAACCTCTTACCAATCAAAAATATAGTTTAGACATATTGAAAATGAAATGTGAAAATACCTGAGAAATCAACAAATGCAACTTCGAATGCTGAAGACAAAACAAACATATTTTATTTAAAAACTCCTATACCATTATTTCAGTGAATACAATCATGATCCAGTAGATATTTAGCAAATTATTAGCGAATAAATCAAACAGAAATCAATAGCAGCACAAAACAATATCATGAGTTAATGGGGAAATCTTTGGCTACACCTAAATTGAATAAACCTAGCCGTGATTGGTCGAAAATTTCAGAATGATCCAAGCAAATGGTTAAAAAGTCATTCAACAACAAAAAAAAAGTAAGCATACAACGGTCTCAACCAGCAGTATTTGTCGCATACGAAGCATAACAGCGTTCAAAATTTTGCCTTATTGAACCAAAAATACATTCCAGTTCCTCAAAACCTTTAATAAGCACATCAGCTGCTCGTACACCATGTTTTGTTTGCAAACGGATTAAGATTTTATCCTCCAAAGGATGCGGTACGTTGTAACCACAAAAGTCTACATCTCGCCTAAAAATACTTTCTTAGCAAAGGAGAATCTCGTGACACAAAATACAGATCGATGTGAAACCCTTCTAGTTTGAGATTTTTTGCCATTAGAGTTCACTTAAATCTTCTGCTTTACATTTAGTACGCCGCATCCAGACCGAAAAAAAATTAAATCAACCAAATGAATTAAAATAAATTAAAAAAAACCAAATTACAAGAGATGAGAGAATACGTTACGATGCAAAATCATGAATTATCAATTATTATTAGTGAAATAAACTAATAATTAAGTTGGTACCGATATACCGGTTCATCAAGTTAGTACTTTCATTTGCGGTTTATCAGTGCTCTTGTTTTAGCCCTCCAATTTAATGCTAATATTAAATAGCAAGAACATACATTTTGCATAAGATATGCTTCAACGAATTACCAATCGTATGGTCCTCCTCATGTAATATTACTGTTAAATTTGAAGGATCCAAACGTAATGAGTCTACATCCAACTGAAAAGCTGTATAATTAGCTCAACAGAGAATTTCAAGAAGCTTAGAAAATGCCTGGACAAAAAAGTGAAAGTTATTTTAGAACGAAAAATTCGATAAAAATAGAATGTGGTAGAAGAAAGCGGTCTATACTGGTCTTATTTCCTCAATGACAACTAACTGAATACTACCCCTGCGCAAAATCCCAAGATTGATTTATCATTTTAAAGCTTGATTTATCATCTTCAACCATTATTTAAGGATCGAGTCAAATAAACTAACAATTTCCACTTTCTGTTCAGCTTCCGGCATAACTATCAGCATAAAATACCGATCTACCCGATGGAACCACTGCGTTCAGCTAAGCTTTCCGTACTTTAAATTTGAAATTAAACATCAACCTCGCTGGATCACCGCTTAAGCGCCCATTTCGTATCTAGAGGGTGCAGAATGAAAATAAAGACCCAAATGTCCCGAATCAAACTCTTTTTCGATAATTTCTTCCTTCAAAAGATATGCATGACCTTAGAGGACTTGCCTTTATCGTTGTTGGTTAGTTACTTACCATTTGGGATATCAGTCTTGCAGGATGACTTGTAGGCCATCAATCTCTTTGCATACGCACATGAGCGAAATTTAGTCATTTCGAGTTCATCTTCAATAATCATGTAAGCTTTGGAAAAATGAATTTCATAAAATTTAGCCATTCTCATTAATATTATCCACATTTAGCATAAATTTTTGCTGATGGCATAAGTTTTTACTGAATTTATTCTGTCAAAATTTCACTTAAAAATGTTCATTCATTAGCGGCCATCAGTTTCATTCCGAACTTTAGCGATTTGTTTTATTTCAGCTAAGTCGCTGTAGTGATTGTGTCTATCCATCTCATTCCTGGTCTTCCTCGTCTTCTGATTCCTTCAGTTCTTCCAATCATGATATCCTTCTCCAATGATTGTTGTCTTCTGATGATATGCCCGAA